>PVJS01049745.1:0-14561 GCA_004027185.1 Glis glis | reverse complement strand
AGCGCAGAGGTAGAACACCCCTGTGTTCAATCCCTGGTACCGCAAAAAAAAAAAAAAGTATAAAAAATAGGGCCGGGGGTGTAGCGTGGAGGTAGAACGCCCCTGGGTTCAATCCCCGGTACCGCAAAATAAATAAATAAATAAATAAATAAAATAAAATAAATAGCTTGCCGTGAGTTAGCACTGTTTTTGTTGTTGTTGTTTTTGTTTTGTTTCGTTTTTGTCCTGGGGCTGAACTCAGAACCCAGGGCCTCTCCTGGCGCATGCTAAGCACACACTACCACTGAGCTCCACCCCGAGGCCCTTGGCACTGCTGTCAACAGGGCATTAAGTATATATCAAATACTAGAAATATTCTGGAATCCTGAGAATTCATCTCACTGTTATTAATAGAATCAAACATGATCAAATAGAATTAAGTACATATGAAACACCAGCTAGATTCTGGAATCCTGAAAGTTCCTCTCAAGGTTTTTAATAGAATCAAACATGATCTAGGCTAGAGTTGGAAATACCTCTGACTTTGTAGGCCTTAAGGATATTGTTCAATAACCTTTTATTGAATGAATGAATAAAATGCTTGCTGGACTGGAGTATATGTATTTGTACTGAGCAAACAGAATAGCAGGCAACTTGCTTCAAGCTGAAGAATATTCCTGGGAAACATTATCCTTCTCTGGAAATACCTTTGTGACATTAAGAAGGTCCTTTTCACAAGGACTCAGCACAGTGCGCACCTGGAAACACCGGCCCTGGACGTGGGAATGAGTCCACGAAGCCACTCACATTCTACAATTCCTATGTTGCAAATAGGCTCCAAATTTTACCAAATAAATTGTGATCACGAATATGAGTAAACATAATAAAGTCAGAAATCAATGTGCACATTGGCTAAAATGCAGAGATTATGTCTTTCCTAGAGACACCCCTAAAACCTCTTCTCAATCATCTATTAAAACAAATTCTAATCTGGTATGGTAGTGCATGCTGAAAGTCCCAGCTATTTGGGAAACAGAGGCAGGAGGATCACAAGTTCCAGGCCAGCCTCAATAACTCAGCAAGACCCTCTCTTGAAAATAAAAAGGCTGGAGCCAGATGTGGTGGCGCACGCTTGTAATCCCAGTACTTGGGAGGCTGTGACAGGAGGATTGCAGGTTCAAGGACAGCCTCAGCTACTTAGTGAGGTTCTCTGCAATTTAGTGAGACCCTGTTTAAAAATAAAGAACAAAAAATAGGGCTGGGGGTGTAGCTCGGAGGTAGAATGACCTTGGGTTCAATCCCCAGTACCGGAAAAAATAATAATAAAATAAAATAATAAAATATAAAATAAAATAATAAAATATAAAATAAAATGGCTGGAAATGTAGCTCAGTGGTAGAGTGCTTGCCTAGCATGCGGAAGGTCCTGGGTTCAATCCTCAGTCACACACACACACAGAGATCTCTTTGTCAATATATGGGACTCTTAGGCCAACAAACTGGAGCCTTAATTTAAGAACAGTTTGACTAAAATGTACTTCATGTTAAAAATTGACAAAGAGCTATCGATTATAATTTCAAAAGCCTGTCTTACCTTATATGTATTCCAGAATTTCTGTCTCAGGTCCAAAAATATGTCATCCTTTTCCTGGAGAATGCTCATACCTATTGGCAAAAACATACACCAAAAGAATTTTAGATCTGGGGATGTAGCTCAGTAGTAGAATGATTACCTAGTGTGTGTGAAGCCCTGGGTTTGAGCCCCAGCACTACACACACACACACACACACACACACAGAGATCCAGTAGGAAGATTACTGTGTAACAGTTTATGTTCAACTTTTCCATTACAATATTCAAAGTAACCAGCTCCGATCACTTATTCACTATATCTCTGTTGATCCAACAGTGAAAAAAGAGAACATAATCCATAGACTCCATTTCATAACTAGATAAACTGTAGCCCGGGACAGTGGCACATGTCTGTAATTGCGCTGGCTCTGGGGGCTGAGGCAGGAGGATCACAGTCTGAGGTCAGCTTGGGCAACATAGTGACACCCTGTCTCAAAATAAAATAGAAAGAAATGGGGATGTAGCGCAATGCTTGCCTGCTTGCCTAACGCGTGCTAGACCCTGGGTTCAATCCCCAATACCAAAAAAAAAAAAAAAAAGGAATGAAAGAAAGAGAAAAGAAACTAGATAAATTTTAAAGAAATGGCAAATACGAAGGGTACAAAAGTTATAGCAGAGCTGGGAGTGGTGGTGCACGCTTGAAATCCCAGTACTTGGGAGGCTGAGATAGGAGGATCACAGGTTCAAAGCCAGCCTTGGCAATTTAGCGAGGCTCTCGGCAACCTAGTGAGACCCTATTTCCAAATAAGAAATAAAATCAAGCTGGGGGTGTAGCTTGGAGGTAGAATGCCTCTGGGTTCAATCCCCAGTACAAAAAAAAAAAAACTTATAGTAGAATGATTCTAAAAATAAAAAAAGCTGGGCATGGTGGTGCATGCTTGCATTCCCAGTACTTGGGAGGCTGAGACAGGAGGATCTGAGGTTTAAGGCCAGCCTCAGCAATTTAGCAAGACTCTCAGTGACCTAGTGAGACCCTATTTCAAAACAAAAAATAAGGCTGGGCGTGGTGGCGCACACCTGTAATCCCAGTACTTGGGAGGCTGAGACAGAAAGATCGAAAGTTTGAGACTAGCCTCAGCAACCTAGTGAGACTCTGTTTCAAAACACATAAAAAGGGCTGGGGATGTAGCTCGAAGGTAGAATGCCCCTGGGTTCAATCCCCAGTACTACAAAAAAAAAAAAAGATGGTGGACACTGGATATTCTAGCAACTACGAATTTCCCATCTATATTATTCAAACCAGAGTCTGAAGGCAGAGCACCAATGAAGCCTTCCTAAAGACACTTTGAAAACTTTGGTCTTTAACATTCCTGAAAAATATTTGAGAGAAAAAGGACAAAACTTTCCTATTTTAGGAAGGGTGTAAAAATGAGAGCACTTTGAAAATTCTCCCCCAATCCTGTTTAGGAGGGAGGGGAAATGAGCGCTTCATTAGTCAATTGCAGGAGAGTCTTGGAACAAAAATCATAAGAAACCCCAGCAAAATATTGGTGATAATGCATTCCACTTACCCAACATGAATTAAATGCTAAGCACTTTATGATTACCGTTTCGTTTTTGTTTGGGGGGGATAACTAAGGATTGAGCCCAGGGAAATTCTACCTCTGAGCTATACCCCCAGCCCTATTTTATTCTTTTATTTTGAAACAGGGTCTCACTAAGTTGCAGAGGGCCTCACTAAGTTGCTGAGGCTAGCCTCAAACCTGCGATCCTCCTGTCTCAGCCTCCCAAGGTCTGGATTTACAGGCGTGTGCCACCACGCCCTGCTCGCCATTTCATTTGCACATCCTAACAATTCTCTGAGCTAGGTAGAGTTAAAAGGAGGAAAAGCGCTTAGGGAGGCTAACAGCAGAGGAGTCCAAGGCAGGTGTCCCATTCCCAAGCTGGATCTCTTAATCCCTTATTATTCCCAAGGTGGCCCAGCACAAAGCATCATCTGTTTCAGGCCATTTCCAAGTAGTGCTTTAACCACACACCAACCCACTCCTGCCACCTTCCCTGCCCCCTTCCTTGTAACAGGAAGGGACAGAAACTGGACCAGAAATCTGAAAAGCAAAACAGAGCAGCAATCTGAGCATGAGTCTGTATCAGGGGCCTCGGGCCTGAATCACAGGCATCCTCCGAGCCCTGGGACTCAGCCTCTTTCTGGTCTCGGACAGATGGATGACACCCTCACCATCAGGCATTAAGATCAAGAACATGCAGCCAGGCGTGGTGGCTCATGCTGGTAGTTCCAGTACTTGGGAGGCTGAGACAGGAGGATTGCAGGTTCAAAGCCAGCCTTAGCAGGTTCAAGGCCAGCCTCAGCAACTTAGGAAGGCCCTCCACAACCTAGCGAGACCCTGTTTCAAAATTTAAAAAAATAAGCCGGGCGTGGTGGTGCACACTTGTAATCCCAGAATTTGGGAGGCTGAGACAGGAGGATTGCAAGTTCAAAGCCAGCCCTGGCAATTTAGAGAGGCTCTCAGCAACCTAGTGAGACCCTGTTTCCAAATAAGAAATCAAATCAGGTTGGGGGTGTAGCTTGGAGGTAGAATGCCCCTGGGTTCAATCTCCAGTACCAAAGAGAGAGAGAGAGAGAGAGAGAGAGAGAGAGAGAGAGAGAGCACGGGAGCCCGGATTATGTTGTCTTTGGGTAAATGGCAAAAACTCTTGGAGGCTGGGCGTGGTGGCGCACGCTTGTAATCCCAGTACTTGGGAGGCTGAGACAGGAGGATCCAGGTTCACAGCCAACCTCAGCTACTTAGTGAGGCCATCCGCAACTTAGTGAGACCCTGTTTCAAATTAAAGAATAAAAAATAGGGCTAGGGGTATAGCTCGGAGGTAGAACGCCCCTGGGTTCAATCTCCAGTACCACAAAAAAAAAAAACTCTTGTAGACTCAGTTTCTTCATCTGTAACGTGGTGATGAGGAGAGTACCTGCCTCACTAGTTGACTACATAGGAGACTTAATAGGAATCTGGTCCCCAAGGTCTCAACCCCTGACTCCCAACCAGTCTATAGGGCTGCTGTGGTCACAGGCACAGAAGCCTGCTTGCAAAGCTGGTGGGACCTTCGGATAAACCAGGAGGGCCCACTCTCAGTCTGTCCATTCTTCTAGTCCTACTGACATGTCGGCCCTACTGAGACTGCGACCGGCCACTGGGTCTTTGGGGATGCCTGTGGGGTCTGTGGGGAAAGGAACTGAACGTGGCTTCTCTAATATAAGCCCCATGGGGCAGGGAAGTTTCTTTAAGATGGTGGCTGGCATCCCCTCAATCAGTTTTAGAAGGTACAGACAGCCACTAAGAATGGGTTCCATATGAGGAAGGGGGATTTGTGATCCCCAATACTAAAGTCAGGCCCAGAACTGTCAGAGATTTCCCGAGGGAATGAGTGCCCCTCCCCGGTGGCCAGCCCCCTTCAAGTCTAGGAAAATTGCAAGGTTGATAGACCACAGGGCCCCTCCTGTTGTTCTTAGTACTAAACACAGAGAGAAACTTCCCAAAGTCAGGCCTTCCAGCCCCAGGGCAAAGGGGAGGCTCCCTCGCAGGTATGGAGGCCCCTTACATTCTCTGGGAGACCCCCATAGAGAATCTTGTTACCAGAGCAAAACTAGGCTGCCTAGTTCAGAACCAGGCTCAGCCCCAGGTTTCTACAGAACCAGGCCTGTCCCCTCGAGACCGCTCGTGCTTGTGTGTGTGTGGTATGGTGTGCCGGAGATTGAACCCAGGGGTATTCTACCTCCAAGCTACACCCCCAGCCCTTTTTTTATTTTGAAACAGGATCTCACTAAGTTGCTGAATGCCTCCCTAAGTTGCTGAGGGTCTCCCTAAGTAGCTGAGGCTGGCCTCAAACCTGAGATCCACCTGTCTCAGCCTCCCAAGTACTGGGATTACAGGCATGCACCATCATGCTGGGCTCCCCTCTCCTTTTGTGGTGTGTTGGCCCTGGAGTCCCAGCTGCAGATTTTCCCAGGAGCAGGAGGGGCCCCTGAGATTGCAACTGCTATGGGGTCAAGCTGGGGGCTCCTTATCATTCTCATGCACCTTTTCCAGGGGAAAATGAACCTCCAGCCTTCCCCAACCCTTCCTATGCCCCAGCCTTGGACTTTGTCCAACCCCATCCTCCCAGCTCTGACCCTAGCCCCCTGGATCCCTGACCCGCTGGACCTCTGGCTCCCTAACCCCTAAGCTCCCCAGCCAGTGCCCCCCCCCAATTTCTCTGTCTCCAAAGTTTCAATCTCCAGTTCCCTGACACCTCGACCCCTCTGCCCAGACCTCTAGTCCTCCGCCCCCTGGCTTCCAGCTCTGGTCTCCGGCCCCCAAAGCTCCGGGCTCTTGCGCAGTGCCCTGCGCCTGCAACGACCCCCGGCTGCAGCCCCCAGCCCCGGGCCCGGGCCCCTCACCGACGTAGAAGGCCGAGAGCGCCACGGGGCCTCCCAGCAGCTGGTCGCACAGCACCTTGGCCAGGACCACGCGCGGCGCGCGGCCCGGCAGCGCGCGCTCCAGCAGGCGCAGCCACACGAAGTTGAAGTTGGCGTGGAAGGTCACGGCCAGGGTGGCCACGCGCCGCGTCTGGCGCCAGTCGGCCGGGCCGCCCCGCAGCCGCTGCTGCAGCGCGTCGCCGGCCGAGAAGAGCCCGGCGTAGAGCAGCACGTTGGTGGGCCACGGGTAGCGCCGGGCCGCGCGGGGCAGCGCCCGCCACCAGCCCGCCATGCCCGCGCCCACGGCCCACGGCCGCCCCGGCGCTCTGCGCCTCCGCGAGCCGCGGCCACGCCCCCTCCACCTGCCGCCCGCGGTGCTCGAGAGCGATTGGACGCCCCGGCCACACCCAGCCGCGGCGACCAATCCCGAGGCCGCTCGCCATGCTGGGGGCGGGGCGTCTGCGCTGCGGCGCCGCGGTCCATCCACAGGACAGATCCAGCGCAGGCAAATCCAGACCGACCCGAGGCGGCTTGGTCGGGGTCCCGGGCCGGCCCTGCGAGGACGGGGCGTGGCTGCCGCCCGGGCCGGGGGTGTCTCGATAGATTGTAAATGGTGAATTTTAGCCGGGCCTGGTGGCGCACGCTTGTCATCCCAGTACTTGGGAGGCTGAGACAGGAGGATCGCAGGTTTGCGGCCAGCCTCAGCTACTTAGTGAGGCCCTCCGCAATTTAGTGAGACGCTGTTTCAAAATAAAGAATAAAAAAAAAATAGGGCTGGGGGTGTAGCTCGTAGGTAGAATGTTCCTGGGTTCAGTCCTCAGTAACACACACACACACAATGAATCCCTGACCTCCTGGAACTCATTCTTTTCTCCCCCATCTCCATCTCTCTCTCTCTCTCTCTCTCTCTCTCTCTCTCTCTGTTTACTCTATTTCTAACTTTTTTCTTTTCTTTTTCTTCTTTTTTGTGGTACTGGGGATGGAACCCAGGGGCATTCTACCTCTGAGCTACACCCTCAGCCCTATTTTATTTTTTATTTTGAAACAGGGTCTCACTAAGTGGCCAAGGCTGGCCTCAAACTTGCCATCCTCTGGTCTCAGTCTCCCAAGTGCTAGGATTGCAGGCCTTGAGTCTCAGGCTCAGCTAATTTTAACTTTTATTTTGAAATCATTCTAGACATAGAAAAAAAAAGTTGCAAAAAAATAGTGCAGAGCTCCCATATCCTCTTCACCCAGACTTCCCCAAATATTGACATCTTACTTAACCACAGCACAATTATCAAAATAAGGAGATAAGCACAGAGGTAATACAATTACTTAATCTACAGATCTTACTCAATGGATTGCCAGAAAGTTCCTTTCTCCTGTCTGACAGCTAATCCAGGTTCACTTTGCACGGTGTTGAATCATCACACTGCCCGGGTCTCCAATGTGGGGCTCTAACCAGCTAATTTGCAGAGCAGCAGCCCAGGCCACAGGCTTGTGTACAGGGGTCCCAACAAACCAGGTCCCGCCGCTCACCCCAAAAACCAAATAGAAAGGTCACGGTGGAAAGTAAGAAAAGAACGAATGGATATGGCCATAGTGAGGAGGCACAGTGAGATCCAGCGACTCGCCCCATCTTTGGGGTGCAGACAGGAGCTATCGGTTTAAATAGAGGAAGAATAGAGCGGGGGGGGGGGCTGGAGGTATGTACGATTAAGTCTTGGCTAGGCTGTGGTCTGGTTGATCGTTATTTCAGTGAGTGGACAATCTCCATTTGCTGCTCAGGATGCCCATCTGCCAGACATGTGGTGCTGAAAGGGAACAGTTCAGTTCCTGTGAGATGACTGTCCCTGCACGGGCGGGAGCATGTCATCGTGGGGCGCTGTGTAAGGCTATGGCAGTATAGGACAATGGCTGGAGGCGTCTAGAGGCAACTCCAGGAGTCTGAAACGGGATGCTGCAAATCGTGCCTCAGTCTTCAAGGGGGTCAAGATAGACTGGGTGAATTTAGGGTGAATAAACCTTGAATTACCAGTTTTTAGATGAACACTTTTGTAGTAGTAGTAGTAGTAGTAGTAGTGATTAAACCCAGGGGCATTCTAACTCTGAGCTATACCCCTAGTCCCATTTTATTTTTTATTTTGAAACAGGGTTTTGCAGCTGGGCATGGTGGCGCACACTTGTAATCCCAGTACTTGGGAGGCAGAGATAGGAGGATCCAGGTTCATGGCCAGCCTCAGCTACTTAGTGAGGTCCTCCGCAACTTAGTGGGACCCTGTTTCAAAATAAAGAATTAAAAATAGGGCTGGGGGTGGAGCTCAGAGGTAGAATGCCCCTGGGTTCAATCCCCAGTACCACAAAAAAAAGGGGGTCTCGCTAAATTGCTGAGGCTGGCCTCAAACCTGCAACCCTCCTGTCTCAGCTTCCCAAGTACTGGGATTACAGGCATGTGCCACCACGCCCGGCTAGATGAACACTTCTTCTTCTTTCTTCCTTGTTCTTCTTTCTTCTTCCTTGTTCTTCTTTCTTTTTCCTTCTTCTTCTTCTTCCTTCTTTTTTCTTCTTCTTTCTTCTTCTTTTGTGGTACTGGGGATTGAACCCAGGGGGATTCTACCTCTGAGCTATCCCCCCAGTCCTATTTTATTTTTTATTTTGAAACAAGGTCTCGCTAAATTGTGGAGGGCCTCACTAAGTAGCTGAGGCTGGCCACGAACCTGCGATCTTTATGTCTCAGCCTCCGAAGTACTGGGATTACAAACGTGCGCCACCACGCCAGGTTTGAACACTTCTTAAATGATTGACATGCCTAGGTGCAGAGCTGAGCAGGGACCTGACCCAGAGATTATAAGTAATAAAGGAGACAGAAAACGAAGGCAGAGATTCCAGGCTTTATCCTGCTTTCAGTTATCCATCGCCTGATGGATAGTTTTTATTTAGATGCCTGCGGGCCTTAATGAAGAGTCACTGCTTTTCACAAAAGCAGCCTAAGTCCTTGTTACACCCCATTTTATCAATCCCATTGTTGTGGGCTGAATCATGTCCCTCCCCCAGAGTCATATGTTGAAGTCCTAACTCCCAATACCCACGAATGTGACTATATTTGAAGACAGAGGCCTCAAAGAGGTGGCTAAGTTAAAATGAGGTCATTAGGGTGGGCTCTCATGCAACCTGTCTGGTGTCCTTATAAGAAGAGGAAATTTGGGGGCTGGGGGACATCAGTGGTGTAGAGCATTGTCTAGCATGCACAAGGGTCTGGGCTGAATCCCCAGGCCTGTGGAGGAGGAGGAGGAGGAGGAGGAGGAGGAGGAGGAGGAGGAGGAGGAGAAGGAGGGAAATTCAGATACTCAGAGACAAGGCGTTTTCACCCAGAGGAAAAACCATGTGTGAAGACCCAGGGAGAAGGCAGACATCCAGGAGCCTCAGAGAGAGACCTCAGAACGAAACCGCAACCCTGTCCACACTCTAATCCTGGACTTTAGCCTCTAGAACTGTTCAAGCCCCCAGTCTTCTGTATTTTATTATAGCAGCCCTAGCAAACTAATATACTCGTGCTCTTTGATTCCTGGGAGTCTGCCAATTTCTATGTCCTTTGACCTTTTCTATCTGCCCATTTGCTGATTTTCTAGTCCTCTCCACACCTTGTCCTTGTTACTGCTCTGAAGTAAATCTATTAGGCTTTTCTCAGCTAGGCAAGCTCCTAACTCACCAAAACATCTTCTTCTTTACTTATTACTTGAGTTATTTTCCTATTGCTGCTATAACAAATTACCACAAATGTAATGGCTTAACACAATACAAATTTGTCTTAAGAGTTTTGGAGAAGCCGGGTGTGGTGGCACATGCTTATAATCCCAGTACTGGGGAGGCTGAGACAGAAGGATCACAGGTTTGAGGCCAGCCTTAGCAGTGTAGCAAGACTCTCATCAACCTAGAGAGCCCGTTTTAAAACAAAAAAAAGGGGGGTAAGTTGGGGTGTAGCTCGGAGGCAGAATGCCTCTTGGTTCAATCCCCAGTACCACACACACAAAAAAAGAGTTTGGAGGTCGTATGTCTAAAATGGGTCTGCGGGGCTGTGCTGGAATCCTAGAGGAGAATCCAATTCCTTGCCTTGTCTAGCATCTAGACCCTCGGCCCCGGCCTTTGTGTCCAAGTCAGCGGCAGAGCATCTTCCAATCTCTCTGTCATTCCACCGTCACATAGACTTCAGGACTCTTTTTTTTGGTGGTACCAGGGATTGAACCCAGGGGCGTTCTACCTCCGAGCTACACCCCCGGCCCTATTTTTTGTACTTTATTTTGAAACCGGGTCTCACGAAGTTGTGGAGGGCCTCACTAAGTAGCTGAAGCTGGCCACGAACCCGGATCCTCCAGTGTCCGCCTCCCAAGTACTGGGATTACAAGCGTGCACCACCACGCCCGGCCAGGACTCTTGATATTACACGAGGCACAGCTGGATGATCCAGGAGCGTCTCCACATCTCCAGATCCTTCCCTTAATCACACCTACAGAGTCCCTCTTGCCATGGAAAGTAACCCTTTTGCAGGTTCTGGAGATTAAGATGTTGACATCTAAGCCAGGCGTGGTGGCACACACTTGTAATCCCAGTACTTGGGAGGCTGAGACCGGAGGATCCGGGTTCGCGGCCAGCCTCAGCTACTTAGTGAGGCCCTCTGCAACTTAGGGAGACCCTGTTTCAAAATAAAGAATAAAATATAGGGCTGGGGGTGTAGCTCGGAGGTAGAATGCCCCTGGGTTCAATCCCCAGTACTGAAAAAAAAATAAAAAAGATGTGGGCATCTTTGCAGGAGTCCTTTGGAGGACTATGTCCCTCTTTACTGTGTCTTTACTGCCTACTATGCCCCTCTACTTTACTGTCCACTTAACTGCCTACTATGCCCCTCGTCACTGTGTGTTTCTTCTCACCTAACAGCAACTGGTCTTGTTAGTGGAGATCAAGCCACCCATTTCTCAGCACACACAGCACATACAGATTAGAACTATCTGTCCAGGCACTTGGTTATTAATTCATTCCATTGACAAATATTCATTAAGTACCAGGATGTGCCATGCAATCAACTATATGCTGTGGAAAGGCTTTGTTTTAAAAATCCAATTCCCAGCCGGGCGTGGTGGCGCACGCTTGTCATCCCAGTACTTGGGAGGCTGAGACCGGAGGATCCAGGTTCGCGGCCAGCCTCAGCTACTTAGTGAGGCCCTCCGCAACTTAGTGAGACCCTGTGTCAAAATAAAGAATAAAAAATAGGGCTAGGGTTGTAGCCCGGAGGTAGAATGCCCCTGGGTTCAATCCCCCGTAGTGCCAAAAATAAAAAATAAATGAAATAAAATGAAAAATCGAATTCCTGTCTAAATTATAGGAAATTCTTATGATCTATGAAAAAGGAAACTTTCCCTGATTCCTACATAATGCTCTTAACCAAATGTGTTAGAAATAAAGAGCAAAATTTGGTTCTTAGAAAAGGAGACTGGGAGCTAGAAAGTGGGGTGGGGAAGGATTCAGGTTGCCAGGTAAAATAGAAGATGCCTAGTTAACATTGCTCTTTGTTTTTAAACAGGTTCTCACTAAGTTGTGGAGAGCCTCAGTAAATTGCTGAGACTAGCTGTGAACCTGCAATCCTTCTGTCTCAGTCTCCCAAGTACTGGGATTACAGGCATGTGCCTCCACACCTGGCTTGTTTTTTAATACCAGGGACTGAACCCAGGAGCATTCTACCTCTGTGCTACACCCCCAGCCCTTTTTATTTTTTATTTTGAAACACGGAAACAGGGTCTCGCTAAGTTGCTGAGCGTCTCCTAAATTGCTGAGGCTGGCCTCATGCCTGTGATCCTCCTGTCTCAGCCTCTCAAGTACTGGGATTACAGGTGTATGCCACCACAGGTGGCTTGCCCAGTTAACTTTGAGTATCAGATAAACAATGAATAACTTTTTTAGTATAAATATGTTCCATACAAAATTTGGGGCACAGTTCTAGTCAAAAGAATTCTTCATTTATTCATCTGAAATTCAAAGTTAATTGGATACACTGAATTTTTTAAATTAATTTTTACCAAGTATGGCAACCCCAGAGAGATGGGACTAATGTTTACGGGGAGCCTACTGCATGGAGTTCTCTGCATTGACTCCCTACTCCCCAAAGAAATCCAATGAGGCCGATGACTTGGAACAATCTGGAAAGGCACATATTCTCCAAATCCAGGGTAGTCTTGATCAAGCAGCTCAACATATTTACTTCATGGAGCTAAAAGAGAAATGAATGCTTAGAAGGCTTAAATGATTTTACATGTATTGCTATAGACTCCTCTCTCTTCTCTCTTTCCGCGCTCACTCGCTCTCTCTCTCTGTCTCTCTTTCTCTTTCATAGTACTGGAGATTGAACTCAGGGGCATTCAGCCTCCAAGCTACACCCCCAGCCCTTTTTATTTTTTTGTTTTGAAACAGGGTCTCACTAGGTTGCTGCAAGTCTCACCAAATTGCTTAAACTGGCCTTGAACTTGCAATCCTCCTGTCTCAGCCTCCCAAGTACTGGGATTACAGGTGTGCGCCACGACACCTGGCTACATGTCTCTTCTTACAAGCAACTAAAAAAATCAGCAAAGACAATTAATCAAGCAAATGGTGAAAGACTCGCATGGCCTTCAAACAAAAGATGTTCTAAGACAAATTAATTCATTACATTGATGCTTCATCATCTGTGGAAGCTGTGACTCAGAGCCCTGCGGCAATAATGAGACAATACATTCATGTGGCATTAAAATCCCAGAACGGCGAACAGCGGGGGACGGCTGGAGAGGCTGGCGCTGTGTTAAGATGTAAAAGGGGAGTTCTGTTAGGAACTTTCAGCAGGGAATAAGTAGGAACTGAGCTTCAATTTACAACTAAGGGTCACATTAAAAATACATTATTGTGATTACAATGATGCTTATTGTTGCTGTTATTATTTCATTTTGTAAAAATGAATTGGGGCTTAACAAGAACCACCAACTGGGCCACAGTTGTCTAAAATCTAACTTCTATTGCTAATCTGAAATTTCTACTGACAACTGAAAGACTACTATGTCTAACAGGCTTTAAGCTGGGTGTGGTGGCACATGCTTGTAATTCTAGTACCTGGGAGGCTGAGACAGGAGGATTGCAGGTTTGCGGTCAGCCTCAGCAACTTGTGAGGCCCTCCGCAACTTAGTGAGACCCTGTTTCGAAATAAAGAATAAGATAGGGCTGGGGGTGTAGCTCGGAGGTAGAATACTCCCGGGTTCAATCCCCAGTACCGCAAAAAAAAAAAAAGAAAGAAAATAGTATTGTATCGATGTTAATTTCCTGCTTTTATTGACTGTGCTGTGGTTGTGGGACTGTCGCTATGTGAGGGGACTATACGTTTGGTCGTTTAGCCACGAATGATCATTGTTGGGGTTTGGGTGGCTACCTCGTGGGTTCTTTCCCTCAGCCCACATAGAAATAATGAGTCAGGACAGGTCATTGCCAAGTTAAAGTAGGATTTATTACAAAGCATCACACTAAAGTGATGGGGTGCCCCGAAACGACACCGCCCACCCCCCCTAGACTCCGGGTCTTGTATTTAGTTTACGCTTCCTTATCTTTTCAGCAACAGGCTGGTCTGGTCTGACATCACCACACTCAGTCATCGACTACGTGAGGGGATACATAGTGTCTTCCCCCCCCCCTTTAACCTGGGGTCTGGAACTTTCTACGTCGCAGTGTCCATTTAGCTTATCTCGTTGCCATGCCGACCCAGCAGCTCTCTGCCTGACTCAGCTTATCTTCGTTGCTATGGTAACAGCCTGCTTGCAGGGCAGCCTGCAGCAGCTGGCATAAGGCAGCAACAGAAATCTACCCTGGGTCAGTCTTCGCTCAACCAACTGAAATGGTTCAGAAAATTTCCTGTGTGTGCGTGAGTAGAACAATAGAGCAAGTATAATAAAATGTTTACACTTGGGGAAGAGTTTAAGAAAATTCTTTTCCTGGAATTTTCTTTTTTTTTTTTTTGTGGTACCGGGGATTGAACCCAGGGGCATTCTACCTCCGCGCTATACCCCCGGCCCTATTTTTTATACTTTATTTTGAAACCGGATCTCACGAAGTTGCGGAGGGCCTCACTAAGTAGAGAGAGAGAGAGACAGGGAGAGAGCGAGAGAGAGAGAGCTGAGGCTGGCCGCGAACCCAGATCCTCCGGTCTCTGCCTCCCAAAGTACTGGGATTACCACCACCACCACGCCTGGCTTCCTGGAATTTTCTTAAAAGTCTGAAATAATGTCCAAATAAAAATGAAAGCAGGGTGAAAAGAAAACATATCCTTGAACACCTCTCTCAAGTATCAAATATGTATACGGTTGTTAGGGTTTCGGTTTGGAATGTCCCCCACATGTTGAAAGAGTGGTCCCCAATGCATGAGGGTTCAGAGGTGGGGTATGGCTACAGGTGGGTCACTGGGGTGGTGCCTACTTCCTCTGTTCCTCTCCTCTCCTCTCCTCTCCTCTCCTCTCCTCTCCTCTCCTCTCTTTCCCTTCTCCTCTCCTCTCCTCTCCTC
>PVJS01049744.1:0-14561 GCA_004027185.1 Glis glis | reverse complement strand
AGAGAGAGAGAGAGAGAGAGAGGGAGACAGGGAGAGAGAGAGAGAGAGAGAGAGACAGACAGACAGAGCGAGCCGAGGCTGGCCGCGAACCTGGATCCTTCGGTTTCCGCCTCCCAAAGTACTGGGATTGCAAGGGTGCACCACCACGCCCGGCCTAGAAGGCTATTTATTTTATAAGGAATCAATGCAAAGGTACATCCAGTAGTTAGCTCCCTTAATACACAAATTTAAACTTCATTTAAAAATGTATTTAAATTTTTTTTTCAAAATTTTCATGGTTTTACTATGGTGAAACGTCATATTTACAAATACCAAGTATGCTTCCGGCACTATTCTTTTTCTATTTTTTTACATGTCAGCAAGTGTAACATTTTTATCAACAAAATTTTCCATTGATTTGTGTTTCTATAACAAACGGAACCCCACCATTTGGTGATAATTTTACTCATGTTTCATTAGCTATTCATATACATTATTATATTCAATAATTTTATGCAATAAAATTATCGTTAGATTCCAGTCATTTGAAATGGCATCACATGAATTCGAGACATGAAAATGTATTTTGTATGAAATAAAAAAAAAACCCTCTGCAAAACCCTCCACCCTCTTCCAGGTGAAGCAGAGCATGTCCTTCTTTGCTGGGTTAAAGGCCACAAATTTTTTTGACGCTCCAATAGTAGGCGTTATTGTCTCTTCAGTCATTGGGTAGATAGGTCCTAGACAACTCAGGCCCTCTTTTAGACCTGGTCTGATCTATAAAAAATTCCCCAAATTTTATTTAGTTAAAAAAGGGCTTTCAGGCTAAAGTGGTTGCAGTCTATATTGCCAGTCTATGCATGTAGCTGGATTAAAGTTATTTTTCCATAACCAAACTTAATTTTCCTGTTGAACTTCTATTCTGACAGAGATAGTGGGGAGTGAGACAAAAACATAATCTACTCAGGTCTGTTCTGCTCAATCCTGTAAACTTCTAGTTGTGTCTAATTCCCTGGGGTCTCTATTCATGTTACAGTTTCACAGAGGAGGGATACGGGTCTTGGACCCTCCACGTCTTGTGGAAGCTGTTTGCTGGGAAGGTGGCATCTGGCCTGGGTCATTGATCTTGGCTGCAGTATTGTCCTTCATGTCTGGAAGCCCAACCTTTCTGGTGTCGATCTTCCTTAGCTATTTCTGCTCCCTCTTTAGAGTCATGAAAAACATTTGCTTGTTCTCTAGTTCCACTCTGAGGCCAAGAGCAACTTACTCTGCATTAGGCTGACATTTCTGTGGTCCCCACTTTGCTTTGGGCTGTAGGCAATCCTACTTTAGGGCCCCTCTTTGTCCCTTGGGACAATTCTCTATCTGCTGACCCTACCTTTTGGTTTATGTCATTCATTGAACCTACTGGACTCAGATGGGGAAAATAGAGGGCTGACATAAACTCTGTCTCATCCTGAGTTCCAAACAAATTGAGAGTAGCAACTGAATGTCTTTTGTACATTTACGCAAGTACTTCTTGAACATTTATGCAAATAAGTACTTCTTGAACCCCTGCTATGTGCCAAGCAAAGCTGGTATCTGAGAATGTGGCTTACGTGTGAGTCAACGGTGAGCTCATGCATTGTGCTGATCAGTTTTATGCATCAACTTGGCCAGGCTATGGTACCCAGTTATTCAATCAAACACTAATCTAGGTGTTGCTAGGTGTTGACTTTATGTAAAGATTACCCTTGGTAATATGGGTGGGCTTCATCCAATCAGTCGAAAGGCCTTAAGAGAAAAAAAACAAGGTTTCCTTGAGGAAAGGTCTCTCCAGTAAATGGCCAGTACACAAAAGGAAAGAGAGAGGAAGAGCGAAAACTTCACACTTCCAGTTTCCTCTTCTAACTGCTCTCATCTGGGGCCAGGCGGCCGAGGGGCAGAAAGGGCTACACTAAAGTAAATCCTTCTTCACAGGAGAAACATTCTGAATCTTCTCTCACTCCCTCACACACTCGATGAAAACAAAGAAGATCAAGAACTCTGAGATGAAATTTAATTTTACAGACTTCGATTATAAGCAGTGTGAATGTTAGATTTGCCTTATTTTACCAGCCGAAGTTCTGCTGTTTGTATTACTGCCCTTGAGCAAAATGCTCACTGAAGAAGCGCAAATTTCAGCATTTTCTTCCTTCACTCTATTGTATTTTACTTAGAATGTCACCCATCATATTATGATCCAATAAAATGACAATGGTAATCCAAGCTTCCAATTATTTAACGAAGACAAAGACAATCATACTACAAATACTTGTGCAGTTCATTTTAATTCAAACGCAGCCCAGCTTTTATATAATGTCTGCAGATTATAGGAAACTGTAGATTATAAGGCTGAGAATCACATCCATATGGTTTTATCCTTAGTTCTACATTATTTCTGGATGTTGCACATCAGTATGGTGATGAAATAGAAGACTCTGTAGTCAGACAGGTCATTTAATCTAAGGTATGCCTCCTATTTATTGAGTATACTTGGGTAAATTACTCTTTCTGAGCTTGGTTTTCTGTCTGTGAAATGGGGATGATAATTGTGTCTTGTCTAGAGGAGGGTTGTGAATAGTAAATGAAATAATTTATGTAAAGTGCTCAGTGGACAGCTGAGTCAAGATGACATTTGGAATCTGTACATTTTACTTATCTACTTCTATTCTCTCCTGAACCCCACTCAAATGGTACTTTAAAAATGGTAGGGAGATGGTTATTGTGTTGAATGAATGAATGAATGATTGGGAGAGAGGATGACAGTAAGAAATATTTGGAAGCTACTAACAAATAAATGGAATGGCAAGTGATTCATAACACTTGAAAACACAGGGTCCTCAGCCTGCGATGGGGAAAGTAAGACTGATTGAAACCACAGACCAGAGGCTGGGAATTGGTAACCCAAAACGAGGTCGAGCTGGGGACTGGAGTCCAGGAGGACTGGCTGAGCCTATTTAAGAATAGTTGGAGCTGGGCGTGGTGGCGCACGCTTGTAATCCCAGTACTTTGGGAGGTGGAGACCGGAAGATCCGGGTTCGTGGCCAGCCTCAGCTCTCTCTCTCTCTCTCTCTCTCTCTATCTATCTCTCTCTCTCTCTACTTAGTGAGGCCCTCTACAACTTTGTGAGACCCGGTTTCAAAATAAAGTATAAAAAATAGGGCCGGGGGTGTAGCGCGGAGGTAGAACGCCCCTGGGTTCAATCCCCGGTACCGCAAAAAAAAAAAAAAAGAATAGTTGGAGGCTCAGATCCCCTTTCTCATGGCCTGCAGCTGGACAACTGCCCCTCCTTCATCCCAACAAAAGACCAGGAGCTTATTGTTTGGAGACATGAAAACAGAGAATATCTAGAGGGGAGGATCCCAATCATTCTTTCTTTTTAATTTAAAAATTTATTTTGATTGGTACATTGCAAGGATATAACACAGTGAGATTCAAAGTGATACATTCATGCACACACACATCACTTGGTGTGTTTCTCTCCCGATTCCACTCCTCTTCCCCTCCTCCCTCCCTGTCCACATTAGTGAGATTGCTAGTGATATCTTCATATATGGACATCATCATCATCATCATTATTATTATTATTATTATTATTTGAAGTACTGGGGATGGAACCCAGGGGCTTCTACCTCTGAGCTACACCCCCAGCCCTATTTTTTATTCTTTATTTTGAAACAGGGTCTCACGAAGTTGCGGAGGGCCTCACTAAGTAGCTGAGGCTGACCGTGAACCTGGATCCTTGGGTCTCAGTCTCCCAAGTACTGGGATTACAAGTGTGCGCCACCACGCCCGGCTCCCCCACCCATTCTTGAAGGTGGACTGCCCTACTGAAAACAGAGGGTTTAAGGAATGAGTGCATCTTCTTCCATTCAGCCTCTGAAGTGACTTGGGCCTTTTGCTTTCTAGAAGATCTAGAAGATGAGTCTTCTCTGGAGAATCTGGTCTGGTTTGTGGATGTCTTGCAAGGGAGAAGCCAGCCAGATCACTATGTGCCACTCAGAGATTCTAATCAGCGTTTTCTCCTTATACTCTTAAATATGGCAGACAACTGGATTGCTAGACTTAAGAGAAAGCTTAAACATTGACAGATAGAAAAAGAAAAAATGAACAGTAATAACAAAACTCTCCTAAACTGGCAAAAATGGAAACCATGCAAGGAAAAAAAGACATTTATCATTATTGTATCCACAAATCAAGAACAAGAGCTTTTAAGAAGGAACTAAAATTATGATGTGTAATTACAATGCATCAATAAAAGTATAAAAAAGAAAATAAAATAGAATTCTCAAGAATTAAAAGTGGAACATGAATGAAAAAGTGAGAGTTTGAGGAAAAATTAAACCAAGAAAATCTTCTAGAAAGTAGAGTAAAACAATAGTGACAGAAAGTAAGAAAATGTAGAGGACCGGACTATGACATCCAACATCTGAACAACAGGAGTTTCAGAAAGAGAAACAATTTCTCAGAACCAAAGGGCAAGTTCCCAAATAGAGAGAGTCACTGAGTGGCTCACAGTGGTTGGAAAAAAAGACACCTATGTATCTCAGAACCCTGGGGGAGGGAGGGAGGGAGGGAGGGAGAGAGGAAGGGAGAGAGGAAGGGAGAGAGAGAGAGAGAGAGAGAGAGAGAGAGAGGAAATAGGCCAGTCACATATGAAGGGCCAGGAAGCAACAAGCTTCCTGACAACCATACTAGATGGTTGGAAGACAGTGGAGGAATGCCTTCAAAATTTGGAGAAAAGTGATTCCTGCTTGGAATTCTATACATAGATAAACTCTCAATCAAGTGTGAGGGTGGACAAGCTTTATGCTAAAGGATTTTACAATAAGTAGAGATGCTAAAAAAGAAAAAAAAAATGGCAATAGGAGCTACTTTAGGTATATGCTCCAAACAGGGGTGGCTTCTTTCTTTAGACGGGCTCTAATTTTGTTTCTTTTACTATGAAGAGATTTCCACCTGTCTATATAATATAATAAAAATTGTCAAAAGCTTTTGTTGTTGTTTTACTGCCCTTAAATTATTTACTCAAAACAATATTAAAAACATTTATTTACTTCTCATACTAAAAAAAGGAAAGAAAGAAAGTATGAGGGTTGAATAAAGGTGTTTTAGGTAAGCAATGTTTCAACACCTTTACCTCCTACATATCCGTTCTCAGGAAGCTACCGAAGGATGTGCTCCCCCCAAAAAGAGAGAGGAAACCACTAAGGAGGAAGACATGGGGTTCAGCAAAGAGGAGACCTAACCAAAGGAGAGGCAGAGGGAATCCACAGGAAGATGTTGAAGGGAGATCCCAGGACAGTAGTTGTGCAACCAGTTTGGTTTGGTGTGTATCAGAAGCTTTCGGGAGAGATTTCTCCAAGAAAAGGAAATTGAGAATTCCTGATCATCTGAATATCTTAAAAAGAGATTTAGACACAAAGGCAGAGAGTTTGGAGTTGCATTAGTGATAAGTTCATAGAAAACAAAACAAATGAGAAAACAAGACAATTGTCTCTAGGGTAACTAACACTTTTACGAGAAAGAAAAAGAATGACGATTAGTTTACTTATGACTCTCTGTGAACAGCATTTATGTAGTCATAATGTCAACACTGAGTATTGATCGGACAAAATTACAAAGTAGTTTTATTGAGAAGTGGGTGGGGGTAATAGAAAGGGTGGGTGGAGGGTACAGGGGGATGAGTAGAAGTCCAATTGTCATTACTCATAGGAGGAGCTCAATAAATAATGCCTAGAAGTAGAAATTAAAGAAGTGATCACAAGTATGTTGCTTAGAGATGTGAAGGAAAATACCAATATATTCTCTTCAGACATTTGAAATTGATGGCTGTTAGGGAAACAGAAGTAGGCCAAGGGTGGAGGTTGCTGAGTTTTGTATAAACTTGTATAATTCTTTGACTCTTTAAATATGTACCTTTATATCTTCGATAAACATAAAATTAAAAGTCTTAGCAGATAGCCTGTTGTGTAAGACCTCAATAATTAGCTCTTATCATTAATTTTATTATCCCCAGTGTGTTTGATCTGGGGCAGGGGTGAAAGGAAGCAAGGAGAGTCTCTCTCTCTCTCTCTTTCTCTGTCTCTCTCTCTCTCCCTCTCTCTCAATACTTTTATTGGTACATTGTAATTTTACATCATAGTGAGATTGAAAAATTCAAAACGATCCATTCATACATGCACATATCACTTGCTGTGTTTTCCCCTGCATCACGCCTCGCTCCCCTCTCCTCCCGCCCTGTGCATGATAGTGAGGTTGTAATGATACCTTCATACATGGACAAAGCATTATTTGAACTATTCCCTTCCTCAAGCCTCATTACTTCCCCCTCACTTCCCTCCCGTAACCCCCTTTCACTCTTCTGCTGGTCTCTCTCCTCATTTGACTGACAGTCCCTTTGTTTCTTATTTAAAAAAAATTTTTTTTTGCAGTACTGGGGATTGAACCCAGGGGCGTTCTACCTCCGCGCTACACCCCCGGCCCTATTTTAAAACCGGGTCTCACGAAGTTGTGGAGGGCCTCACTAAGTAGAGAGATAGAGAGAGAGAGAGAGAGAGAGAGAGAGACAGGGTGAGAGAGCTGAGGCTGGCCGCGAACCCGGATCCTCCGATCTCTGCCTCCCAAAGTACTGGGATTACAAGCGTGCCCCACGACGCCCGGCCTTGTTTCTTATTTTTGTTCTAGCTTCCACATATGAGAGAAAGCATATGATCCTTGACTTTCTGAGACTGGCTGATTTCACTTAGCATAATATTCTCTAGTTCTATCCTGCAAATTGACATAATTTTGTTCTTCTTTATGGCTGAATAAAATTCCATTGTGTGTGTATATACCACATTATCTATTCATCTGTTGATGGACACCTAGGTTGGTTTCATAATTAGGCTATTGTGAATTGTGCTGCTATAAACATGGATATACATGTATCATTACAATATTCTAACTTTTTTTTGGTACTGGGGATTGAACACAGGGGCATTCTACCTGAGTTACATCCCCAGCCCTATTTTATTTCAATTTTGAAACAGGGTCTTGCTAGGTTGATGAGAGTCTCACTACTTGCTGAGGCTGTCCTCGAACCTGTGATCCTCCTGCATCAGCCTCCCAAGTACTGGGATTACAAGCGTGCACCACCATGCCCGGAATATTCTAACTTTAATGCTTTTGGAAAGATACTAAGGAGTGGTATCGCTGGGTCATATGATGGTTCCATTCCTGGTCTTTTGAGGAACCTCCATATTGATCTCCACAGTGGTTGTATTAATTTGCAATCCTACCAGCAGTATATGAGAGTTCCTATTTCCCCACATCCTTGCCAGCATTTACTGTTTGTATTCTTGATGCTTGCCATTCTAATTGGAATTAGGTGGAATCTCAGGGTAGTTCTGATTTGCATTAAGGAGAACGTTTTTTTTTTTTTTTTTTTTTACAGAACTGGGGATTGAACCCAGGGGCATTCTACCTCCAAGCTACATTCCCCAGCTCTATTTTTTTGTTCTTTATTTTGAAACGGGGTCTCACTAAGTTGCGGAGGGCCTCACTAAGTAGCTGAGGATGGCCGCAAACCCGGATCCTCCTCTCTCAGCCTCCCAAGTACTGGGATTACAAGCGTGCGCCACCACGCCCAGCTAGGAGAACCTTTCTTGATACAGAAAAATCCAATCCTTGAGTTAGTTCTACGCAGTTTTCTGCATGGTCATCTGATTGTTGAATCTCAATGACTATATGAAACCCTATAATACCTCAAGAAGTAAAAGGGAAGAGGCAGAATCATGTACATTTAGTGCCAATATTATGTCTGGGATGGTGTACTTAATATCCATGACTTTGCCCTTAAAATCACACTATGCTGTATGATTATCTCCATTGGACAGTCAGGGACAGTCAGCCTCAGAAGGGTTAAAATTGTTCCCCATCACACAGTATGAGAGAAGTGGATCTGGGAGTGAAGCCCAACTCAGAGGCCCAAGTCCATGCTCCTCCCTCATCATCTCTGTTCACAGCATCAAAAAGTATATAGGCACAATCTTGAACGGCAGTCTCATAATAGATTAACAAAGGAAGCCCGGATGTTTGAAGGACAGGTGTAACTGGCAAGGTCCAACTGCATCTGTGTTCTCTTGTCAATACACAGACCCTTGGGCTGGATGCCCTGGTTGCCGACCCAGCGGGCTGCCCTTCTGTTCTTGTGGTTTGCAGTGGGCTGGTCTTGCCAACTCTAGACCCACAGAACCAGTCTGCTATTTACTTAATCTTTTAGATTCCTTCTGACAGAACAACTTGTTCTCTTTCCATCCTGGTAAGATAGGGGAAGGCTGAATGTAAACAGAATCTTCATCTTGTTCAAAATGAAATTAAAAGGGTGGCATGGGGCAGGATCCCACATGGCGATTATTTTGCCTTAACCCCAGTCCAAGTGGGTAGAACTGGTGGGATTGGAATTTGGGACTACCAGAAGTCTTAGGTTTCCCTGGAGTTGCACAGGGCTGGGTGCATATTGCAGAATTTAGGAATATACAGGAAAATCCTGTATTGGTTGGAGAACCAGTGGGAAAGAGATGGCTTCCTCACAAAGATTAGGAGGGTGCATTTGCTGCCTGAACTTTTTACAAAGGTGTGGAT
This sequence comes from Glis glis, assembly GCA_004027185.1. NCBI lineage: Eukaryota > Metazoa > Chordata > Mammalia > Rodentia > Gliridae > Glis > Glis glis. The sequence continues at coordinate 5,936 of PVJS01049744.1, read as the reverse complement.
GGGATTAAGGGAACCCAGCGAGAGTGGGGAAGCACCTCAGGCCAGCAGCAGTGGGGAGCTGTTACCATCCTGAACCTGAAGGAGCTTGGGAAGGGAGAGTTCCCCAGACCAGAGAGAGAGAGAGAGAGAGAGAGAGAGAGAGAGAGACTGATAAATTGAGGACAGCTGCCCAGTGGAGCTAAGACCACAGGCTGAGGGATTAGTACCTTCCGACCTGTACTGGCAAGGAGTGAGCCTTGGGAACAAATACCTCAGGGTCACTCTCTTCCTTCCCTCTGACCACCTGCTGGTGTCCCCTCCAGAGTGCACCCAACTAGAAGCCAGTGGGCAAAGGAATGTGTTAATATATCCCTAAAGGTCAACCTCTCAAGACGCAGAGAGAGTGGAGATAGGTGGAGAGTGGGTTTGGGGGGGGCAGAAAGAGATGATCCAATATAGGCATAAAAAGTCAACCCCAAGTCACTCATGGTCCCAGCCCGAGTAACTTCAATGCCCGCCCTCCTGGCTGTCTCAGGGATCGCTCCAGCTTCCCTCCTTCTTTTGTGCATCTCTGCCACACTGTAGCTCCACTGCTCCAAATGCTGCCAACTCTTCTCAAGGAGACGAGTACTCTTAGCGAGTATATTTTTATTGTGAAGACATCTGCACCTTCTCGCCAGCCAAAAATAACATATGGAAACGTTTCCCACATTTTCACCAGGGGGCACTCACTGCTTTCCCATGGATGGCTAGAAATGCTTTTTTGGAAGTATCTGCTGGCCAAAATAGAATCCTTTTTGTAGGCACAGTGAATGTTGGAATCAGCTCTGTCCTAAAGTGATTTCTGGCCAAACAATGTTTCTGTTTGAAATAAGATGACTGGACTCTGAGGATGCCTTCTTGGTAAATGTTTGGGACCCAGCTTGCGTGTTCTATTTGGAAAGTACTTTGGGTCTAAACACTGCGGTACTCTTCTCCTATTGAAATGAACAAAACCATGAAGACTTTGAAAAGATAATCTACACACTTCATTTGTAGGTATGCTTTTTAGAGTCGAAAGCCCAACAAATCAAAATAGGTAAGCAAAACATCTCTTGAGGGACTGACTTGTACCCATCCCACGATTCACCCTGTTGGATAAGTGGAGGCTCTTGGGGGAAACGTATTTTCTCAAGTAGCTATTCTCTCCAATGCAAAGGTAGTTGTTTGGTATCATATCAATCCTATGTAGCTATTAGGTATGAAAGTAACTCTTTGTCAGAGGAGCTAGGCAGGCAGCCAAGTAATAAAGCCATGTATCGGGAGTGTGTGGGAGGCCTCACACATGTATTTATAAGAATTCCCCTTGAAAGTGTGGATTGTGTTTAAAACTTGATAAAAACAATTATAGCTCTCTGATTCCTTTTAAATGAGCATCATATTGTAACTATAGGGAAATATAAAGATATCTTAAAATGTGAAGAATGGACATTGGTGGGAATAATTGACTCCTCTTACCCTATTGGAGTCTTGTCATAGAGCTTATTTGGCCTATAGCTAAATCAATCAATCAGGCAATCAACCAACCAACCAACCAACCAACCAATCAATCAATCAATCAATCAATCAAAGGGGATAGATTAAAATTGGCTTATAGCCATAAAATAACTTTGTCCTAAATCAGAAGACTGTATGGTTTAATGGTTAAGACAAGTTTTGGTATGAAATCAATCTGGATTTCAATCTCGGCTCCACCACTTATCTCTATAACCTTGGAAAATTTAACTTAACCTCTTGAACCTTAGTTTTCTGATATATAAAACGGTTGAAATTATGCTATCCACTTAATGGAGTTGATATGAAGATTAAGAAAATGACATAAGAAAATTCTCTGGCACATGGAGACAATCAAGATATAATAGATACTATCAATATTTTTATAATAAAACAATCCCATCAAAAATATTTAAAGATATTGCATAATAAGGAAATAATCACATGGGTTGAAATAATTTATTGCTGGGCTTTTTCCCCCCCTCAATTAACTTTAGTAGCCAGCTATGGTAGTGTTAATTAGTTATTTAAAAAACAACAGCTGTTTGAGTGAATTTACTGTCACAAAAACATAGGATCTCAGAGCTGGGAGGACTAACAGATTCATCTCATCCAAACTTCTTTTAACACGAAGGGAATTCTTTGAAGAAATCTTGAAAATAAAGCTGATTTGTCTGCATAGCCACAGATAGAAAATATGGTTAAGTAACTAGCTCTTCATTGATTCAGAAATTGTAATTTATAGATTAGTCCTTTCCTTACAAATCAATGATTCAATGTGCAAGAGAGGAAGAATGATTTCTTTTTATTTTCTGTATTCTAGCTGATTGTTAAGTTCATTTTCATTGTTTTCTGTAGATTTTTGAAACATGTGAGAGAATCTCTTATTTCAGTTTTAATGAAAAGTTAAAAATGAATGTCCATACTATCCAAAGCAATATCCAGATTTAGTGCAATCCCTGTCAAAATCCCAATGGCATTCTTCCCAGAAATAGGAGAAAACAAGTCTAACGTTTATGTGGAACCACAAAAAAACCAAATAGCCAAAGCAATACCGAGGAAGAAAAACGAAATTGGATACATCACACTTTCTGATTTAAAAGTATATTATAGAGTTATAGTAATTAAAACAGGATGATACTGGCATAAAAACAGAAACATAGGCCAATGGAATAGGATAGAGAGCCCAGAAAGAAATCCAAACATATAAGATCAACTAATTTCTGACAAGGGTACCAGGAGGACACAATGGGGAAAAGATAATCTCTTTAATAAATAGTGCTAACCGGGCATGGTGGCACATGCTTGTAGTCCTAGCACTTGGGAGGCTGAGACAGGAGGATTGCAGGTTTGTGGCCAGCCTCAGCTACTTAGTGAGGCCTCTGCAACTTAGTGAGACCCTGTTTCAAAATAAAGGATAAAAAATAGGTCTGGGGAATGTAGCTTGGAGGTAGAATGCTCCTGGGTTTAATCCCCAGTACTGCAAATAATAATAATAATAATAATAATAATAATAATAATAATGATGATGGCAAAACTGGATTTTAAGGTATAAAAGAGTGAAATTGGGCCCTTTTCTTATACACAAAGGCAACTAAAAATGGATGAGACCTAAATGTAAGACATGAAACCATAATAATTTTAGAAAAGAACACAGGGGAAAATCTCCTTGAGACTGGCCTTGGCAATGGTTTGGGGATATCATGCCAAAAGCGCAGGCTACAGAAACAAAAATAAAGAAACGGGACTGTGTAAAATGAAAAAGCTTCTGCACAACAAAGGAAACAACCAACAGAATGAAAAGCCAGCCCATGGCCTGGGAAGAAAGAATTGCCAACCACACACCCGATCAGGAGTTAATATCCAAAAATTATAAGGAACTCCTGCAACTCAAAAGCAGAAAAACATAACCCAGGTAAAAATGGACAAAGGATCTGAGTGCACGTTTCCAAAGAAGACACAAGGATGGCCAAGAGATGTATGAAAAGGTATTCAACATCACTAATAGAGAAATGCAAGCCCAAATCACTAGGATCTCATTCACACCCATTAGGGTAGCTATTATCAAAAGACAAAAGATAGCGAATGTGGGCAAGGGGGTGGAAGAAAGAAGAACCAAGTACACTGTTGGTGGGAATGTAGATTGGTACAGCCATTATAGAAAAAAGCATGGAGTTTCCTAAAGAAATAAAAAATAGAACTACCATATGCTCCAGCAATCCTTCTTCTGGATATATACCCAAAGGAGATAAAATCACCACCGCACAGATATGTCTGGACGCCTGTGTTTATTCCAACACTAGTCACAATAGCCAAGACATGGAAACAACCTAAGCATCCATTGATGGACACTTACGATGGACACTTAGGATACAGAAAATGTGGTACATGTATACAGTGGAATATCACTCATGCTTAAAAAAAAGAGATCCTGCCATTTGCAACAACACGGGGCTAGAAGACATTATGCTAAGTGAAATGAGCCAGATATAGAAAGGAAATAGATATAGAAAGGAAAATATTGCATGATCTAAATTTTCTGTGGAATCTGAAGAAAAGGTCAGCTACATAAAGATAGAGGATAAAACAGTGGTTATCATGGAGGGTAAAGGAATGGGAGATGTCGGTCAAAGGATACAAAATAGCAGATATGTAGAATAAATAAGTCTAGAGATCAAATATACATCATGAGGACTATAATTAACAAAATTGTATTAGGGACTTTTGCTAGATTTTAGCTGCTCTTGTCACAAAAAAGGAACTATGTGATATGATAGATATATTAATCCGCTTTTCTATAGCAAAGCATTTTACTATCTAGATGTATCCTATAACATCATGTTGTAAATTTCAGGTGTATATAATAAAATGTATTTAAAATGAATTTTTATGAAATAATATTTCATGATATGTGGGACACAGCTATAGTGTAGAGAATAAGCTAGGAAGATCAAAGTTCATGGGGTCATAAATTGGGTCAAGTCTATTTGCTTACATAGTGGCTATTCATTTGCATACATCCCCATCCTATAGCACATATTGACACTGATCCTTTTCTGGGATTAGCCCAATTATTGATCATGCTTTTGCATCCTCACTGCATGGGACGGGCAAGGGCACACCTAGCCCAGAAAGCTCCATCTTAAAGAGTTATGAATCCCCAGATAGCTTATTTTTTTTGTATTAGTAAAAGCAAAAAGAAAAAAATAGATTGGTTTAAGGCTGAGTTTTTTCTTTCAATATGACCTTCTATGTCTAAGATTTCAGTAATCTTGTTTGACCATCTGGTTTGGCTATTTTGCCATTTTATCCTTCTAGTGAATCCACTCACAGAAAAACTGTGACTATTACCATGCAGCATGTGGTATGCTAAGTGCCAAGTAAGGTGCAGAGTTGAGATTCTAGCATAGTCTCATAACGATGTCCAGAATAATTTTTAAAGTTGAAGTTGAAGATAATCTCTCCTCTAAGAATTCATGGTAATCCATCTCTTCTGCTTTTACAGTATTTCTAGGTTTCTACATATTGGTTGCAATTTATTAATAAATATCATTTTGAAAGGTTATAATAATAAAACATGAGTATATTCTTGTCCTAAATCCTACAAAAATATGGATGTAAATGGGAAAACAGAACATCTCCTAATCTCATGACTCTTCTCATAGGGAACCACTCTTAAGGCATAGGGTACATCCTTCACTCCTCCTTCCTATGCACTTACGCTAGAGGCTGCTGGCCCACCTATCTACAGGGGCCTGGCAGACAACATGGAGAAGAAAGGGACACTGAGTGGAAGACAGCTGGACAGGGGACCTCTGGAGCTGGAGGTGTATGGGCAGCAGCTTCCAACCTGCTCCAGCCAGGTGTTGCCATGTGGGAAGACAAGATCCAGTTTGGCAGAAACTTCCTATTTTGTAAGAGAAGCTCGAAATGTTGATTTCGAAATAAAAGTTCCTAATTATTAAATGCGAGCAAGCAATTTAATTATTTTATAATGTTTCCGTTAAACCAAACCCACCTGTGGGCTGGATGTAGGTGGACGGCAGTTGATTGGCCCTTGATTTACTACTCGCCCTTTGCCATTTGCACATAAACTGTATCATCTATATGATCAGACATTCTATTTGCATTGTCTTTCTAGACTAACTTTTTTTTATGTTTTTATTGGTGCATGGTAGTCTCACATCACAATGAGTATCAGTTTGGTGTTAACATACATGCACACAGCTCTTAGTGTCCCTCCCCCCGCCTTCCCCCCACATTTTCTAGACTAACTTTTAAAGGAAAGCTTCTTTCCTTACTCATTTTTATATCCATTCCATAGAACCCCAGTAGACAAACAATACAAATAACTCCAAATCTCAGCTACTATGTCCACAATGTCCCTAAAATGATCCCCAAAAGGATACTAATAAAAAAAAAAA
>PVJS01049743.1:0-14565 GCA_004027185.1 Glis glis | reverse complement strand
CGGTACTGCAAAAAAAAAATATATATATATAGAACAGTGACTGCCTAGGGCTGGGAAGGATGCATGTAATGTGTATATGTGACTGTTTGTATACATACACATATGTGTGTATATGCTGGGTTTTTTTTTTTTTTGCGGTACTGGGGATTGAACCCAGGGGCATTTTACCTCCGAGCTACACCCCCAGTCCTATTTTTTAATCCTTTATTTTGAAACATGGTCTTGCTAAGTTGCGGAGGGCCTCACTAAGTAGCTGAGGCTGGCCACGAACCCAGATCCTCCGGTCTCAGCCTCCCAAGTACTGGGATTACAAGCGTGCTCTACCACGCCCGGCTGTATATGCTGTTCCTCTGGAGAAACCTTTATTTATACCTATCTTTCTATGTTTATTTATTTATCTATCATTTATCTTATTCCTCTGTCTCCTCCTCCTCCTCCTTCTCCTCCTCCTTCTCCTCCTCCCCTTCCTCTTCCTCCTCCTCCTCCTCCTCCTCTTTCTCTTCCTCCTCCTCCTCTTCCTCTTCTTCTGTCTTTCTCTCTCCCTCTCTAGAGTGATTTTAAAGACTTGGTTCATGAAAATTTGGGGCCTCACACGTCCAGTGTCTTTAGGACAGGTCAGCAAGCTGGAAATTGACTCAGTATGTCTTTTTCTCCAGGAGACCTTAGTTTCCCGTCTTAAGGCCCTCACCTAATTGAATGAAGCCTACCTACATTATTGAGAGTGATTTCCTTTTAAAATCAGTGGGTTGTAGATGTTAACCACATCCACAAAATACCTTCATAGCAACATCTAGATTATTGTTTGATTAAACAACTAGGTTCTATCTTCATTGACACATACAACTAGCCATTATAGCAAAAAATTTGCCCACTTAAAGGGTAAAACAGAATGGTTTTTAGCATATTCGCAGTGTTGTACAACCAACACCACAATGAATTTGAAAACACTTTTATCTTCCCCAAAGGAAACCCAATAGGCATCATCGATGACTTCTTATTAACACTTATCACTCCCTAGGCAGTGACTATTCTATCTCCCTATGGATTTGCTTATTCTCCATATCATATAAATGGAATCATACAGTATGGAACTTTTTGACTGGCTTCTTTTACATTGCATGATATTTTCAATGTTTATTTATGTTGTAGCGTGTAGCAGTGCTTTATTTCTTTTTACTGCCAAATAATATTTCATTATATGAACATACCATTCATCACTTGATGAACATTGGAGCATTTCCGATTTTTGTGTAACTTTAAAGAATGCACCTGTAATCATTTGTGTGGAAGTTTAGGTGTGAATATGTTTTCATTTCTTCAGGAGTGGAATTTCTGGGTCATATGTTAACTATGCATTTAACCTTTTGAGAAATACTGTCAGTCTGTTTTTGAAGGCTGCCATTTTGCATTCTCATTAGCAATGTATGAGAGTTCCAATCACTCTCTGTCTTCGCCAACATTAGTTATTATTGCCTATCATTTTGATTGCAGTCATCTGCTTGGTGTGACGTGGTTTTGGTTTACATTTCCTTGATGGCTAATGATGCAAATCATCATTTCATGTACTGTTTATACATCTTCTTTGGAGAAATGTCTTTTCAGACTCTTTACCCATTGTTTAATTGGGGTATTTCTTTTTATTATTCAACATCAAGAGTTTTTATATCATCTTAATACAAGGGCCCTATGAAAGATATAATTTGCAAATATTTTCTCTCATTCTGCAGGTTCTTCTCTCACTTTCTTGCCAGTGTCCTTTGAAGCAGCAAAGTTTTTAATTTTGATAGTCCTTATCTTTTTCCTGTTTCTTATACTTTTGTTGTTAGCAGAGAAGACATTGCCTAATCTAAGATCCAAGTATTTATCCTATATTTTCTTGAAGGAATTTAGTAGATTTAGCTTTTATATTTAGAGCCTTGATTTATTTTGGGTTAATTTTTGTGTATGGTGTAAGGTAGGGATCCAACTCAATTCTTTTACATGAGGATATCCGGACATCTCAGCACCATTTATTGAAAAGATTGTTCTTTCCCCACTGAATTTACTCTTCGTTTTGTCTTTTTACTTTACAACTTTAGAAATTGTTGTCTGATCGTTTTTATACTTTTCATCTTGAGCACGGGGAGCACACTATTAATAGCTGTTTAAATGTACTTCTCTGCTGGCTCCATCTTGCATGCCATTTAGTTGTTTCCCTTGGCATATGTTCTTAACTGATGATGGATCAGGTTTTTCTCGTATTTATTTTGATGGTTTCCTGGACATTGTGAATTTTTGTAGTTTAGCATTTGATTTTTTCTATTATTCTAGAGTGTCGGACTTTATTTTGGCATGCAGTTATGATACTTAGGATCTGTATGAACATTTAAAACATTTTTTTTTAAGGTTTGCTAGGGTGTGCGCATAGCAGCCTGCAGTCCAATGCTAATTTATTTCTACCACTAAGGCAACACCTCTCCGTGGCCTCTATAAAATGCCCTTTGTATTATTAGGTCCCTTCACTCTGGTGAGTGGGAATACAGATTATTTCCCAGTTCAGTGTAAGTTCGGTCATTGTTTGACTTACTGTTTTCTGATGGCTCTTTCTCCAGGCTCATGATGTTTTACACCAGTGTGTTCAAATCATTATTTAGCTGAAGATTCAAGATTGCTCTGTGCAGCTCTCTCTTCTCTAGTGTTTTGCCCTGCAAACTCTAGCTACCACAGCCTCTCTGAACTTTGATCTTTGATCTCTGCTTGGGTTGCCTTACTGGGCTGCATCCTCAAATCTGCCTCCAAACAGCAAGCCAGGGCAGTCACAGAACTGCTTGTCTGCATCCCTTTTTGCAGGGATTTTGTCCCTGAGCTGCCTGTTACACTTGAAAGTAGTCGTTGTTTTATATATTTTAATATTCTTGTTGCTTATGACTAAAGGTCACTTCCCAGAGTGGCTAATCCTTCACTGGCAGAAGTAGAAGTCTTCTATTTGTGTATTTTATATACAAGGAATCTCTTGTAAACAGTATATAGGTCCTGCTTTTGTTGGTTTTAAATCTTGTCTGACAATCTTTGGTTTTTATCAGAGCATTTAGTCAATTTCCAACTAGTATAAACTGCTGTTATTGAGTTTAAGCTATTATCGTAGTATTTATTTTAAAAATTTTCTTAGATTCTTTTAGTGTTTGTTTCTTTTTACCTTTTTTGGGTTAATTGAATACTTTTAAATCCATTTTTATCACCTTTATTGGATTTTTAGCTATACTTCTTTTGTGTTTTTTTTAGTGACTGCTGTAGTGATTGTAATAGTCATCTTTATCTTATCACAGTCTGCCTTGAATCAATATTATACTACTTCATATATAAGGTAAGAATATTACAACAATATAATTCCATCTATTTCTTTACTGTCCTGTTATTAGTGCCATTTATTTTACTTCTCTACATGTGATACGCTCTATAATACATTATCATTTTTGCTTTAAATGAATTTTCTTATAAGGAAATCATGATAAGTGAAAAAATACCCACATATTGCCATTTCCTATGATTTTTTTCCCTATATATATGAATTTCCTTCTGCTACAATTTTTCTTGAGCCTGATGTTTGGTCTTATTTTATTTTATTTGTGCATTGCAATTAGATAACATAGTATAGTTCAATGTGTTGTAAGCATACATGCACAGAGCTCTTTGTGTACTTCCCCCCATATCCCACCCCACACCCCCTTTCTTCCTCACATGAATTAGTGAAATTGGTAATGATACTTTCACATATTTCCATAGTATTACTTGAACTGTGTTTCTCAATTCTCCAATCTTAGCTTTGATACATTTTTATTGTATATGTGTGTATCTTCATAGTTGAAGGATATTTTTGCTAAAAAAATCAAGCTCTATGTTGACAGATATAGTCTTTCAATAATTTGAAGATGTAATTTCCTTTTCTACTGGCTTCTGTTATTTCTCTTGAGAGTTTCTCTATCAGTTTTATTAGTTCTCTTTTGAAAGTAATATTTTTTCCTCTGTCTGACTTTTTAAGATAGACTTTTTCTTAGCTTTTGATTTCAGTAATTTTAATATTATATGCTTAAGTATAAGTTTTAGCTTTTATCGATTGTGCATTTTTGGTTTATTGACTCCATAGTTTGATTTTTTCTTCATTTTTGTGAAATTTCCCAACATTATCTCTTCAAATATTGCATCTGCCCCATGTGTCACTCTGTCCGCTATTTCTAGTTTACTTCACTTACATTATGTTTTCATTATGTCCCTACTTTCTCTGTCTGCTCAGTGTTGTTTGTCTTTGTGTCTTTTTTATCTATGTTTCAATTCACTAATTCTTTCTTTACGTGTTTCTAGTTTGCTCTTAAACTTTTGTTTCAGTTATTTATTACTGTTTACCATTGCATCTGATACGGACTATATTAAAGCCATTTAATTCATAGTCCTCCGTATCAATAATTATGCTGGATTCAGCTAGGCAGTTCTGCCAGTGTCTCCTGTGGCTTCTCATGTGGAAGTTATTTAGCAGATTGACTGGTTCTGGATGATCTCAGAAAGCTAAACTCCCATGACTGCTGGTTTCAGCTGGCTGGTTGGTTCAGGATCCTCGGGTAGAATGGCTCTTACCTGCTGTACTTGGCCTGTCATCATCCAGTAGTACAGACTGGGCTTCTATACATGGTATTTTAGAATAGAATTCTGAGGAGAGAGGCCGAGGCTCAGAATTTTTCTCTCTTTTTTTTTTGCGGTACCGGGGATTGAACGCAGGGGTGTTCTAGCTCCGCGCTACGCCCCCGGCCCCATTTTTTATACTTTTATTTTGAAACCGGGTCTCATGAAGTTGCTGAGGGCCTCACTAAGGAGAGAGAGAGAGAGACAGGGAGAGAGAGAGAGAGAGAGAGAGAGAGACAGAGAGACAGGGAGAGAGAGAGAGAGAGAGCTGAGGCTGGCCGCGAACCCAGATCCTCCAGTCTCCGCCTCCCAAAGTACTGGGATTACAAGCGTGCGCCACCACGCCTGGTCTCAGAATTTTTCTATTATCACTTCTGCTGCATTTGATTAGTCTGACACAGTCACAGTCCAAGTCCAGTTTCAAAGGGTGGAAAATATATCCCACTTTATAAATGAGAGCAAGGATAAAGTAACATGTCATAAGTGGTGTACATACAGAGATGGGAAGAATTTGTATCAATTATTTTGTAACTCACCTAATTTTGTAACATCTCTTATTTATTTATGGACATATAACTCACATGCCATAAAATCTACCCTTTTTTTTTTGTAGTACTGGGGATTGAGCCCAGGGGCCTTCTACCTCCGAGCTACACCCCCAGTCCTATTTTTTAATCTTTATTTTGAAACCAGGTCTCACGAAGTTGCGGAGGGCCTCACTAAGTAGCTGAGGCTGGCCGCGAACCCGGATCCTCCTGTCTCAGCCTCCCAAGTACTGGGATTACAAGTGTGCGCCACCACGCCCGGCTAAAATCCACCCTTTTAAGGTATAGAATCCAATGGTTTTTAGTATACCATGACTGCAACCATCATCATCATATAGAACATTTAGTTATCTCTAAGCTGAACTTCATACCCTTTTAGCATCTTTCACTATTATTCTCTCCTCCAGCACTTAACAACTATTAGTTTACTTTCTTTTTCTATGGATTTCCATGTTTTAGACATTTTGACTATTAATTTACTTTCTTTTTCTATGGATTTCCAGGTTTTAGATATTTTTACTCTTAATTTACTTGCTTTTTCTATGGATTTTTATGTTTTAGACATTTTGTGGAAATAGGGTCATAGGTATGTCCCCTTTTATGTCTGGCTTTCACTTAGCGTAATGTCTTCAGGGTTGACCCTTGAGGTGTGTATTAGTTCTTTTTACATCTGAATAATATTCACTTGCATGAATAAACCACACTTATTTATCTATTCACCAGTTAATGAACTTTAGGTTATTTCCATTCTCTTGTTACTGTGAACATTAGATACATTTGTGTGTGTGTGTGTGTGTGTTTGTGTGTGTGTGTGCACGCACACTAACATATGTTTCCCTTTCTTTTTTGATATATATCGAAGAGTGGAATTTTTGAGTCCTATGATAACTCTTTAATTTTTTAAGAACTGCCAGAATGTTTTCCAGAGCTGCTGCAATACCATTTTACATTATCATCAGCAGTGTGTGAAAATTCAAACTACTCTATCTCCTTGCCAACACTGATTATTTTCCATCATTTTGATTGAGCCTATTCGAGTGGGTGTGAAGTGGTATCTCATTATGGTTTTGACTTGCAGTTTCCATGTGACTGATGGTGCTCTTGTCATGCACTTATTGGCCATTCATATATCTTCTTTGGAAAATGTCCATTCAAGTCCTGTGGATCCAAATTACTATCTGGTAGCATATTCTTAGCCCAATACAGGGTTTCTTCATGCATCTCCTTTGTCTTGTTATTTTCACATGTATTTTTTGTGTTATAGGCCAAGCAATACCAAGAAACATGTATCTTATTGCCTCTAATTATTTCACAATTACTATTACCAGAGATCTTTGTTTTTTGGGGGTGGTTATGGAATATTAACATTGGGAGTCACTTGGTTTCCCCTGAAGAACTTCTTGAATATTTTCACTAATATTTCTTGAGAAGTAGATCTGATAGCAATGAATTCTGTGATTGCTGTCAAGATTTTTGTCCTTGTTTTGGGCTTTTATTGTTTTTATTATAATGTTCCTATTTGTGAATCTCCATTGATTTCATTTAGAATTTCTTAGGCTTCTTGGATGTGTAGATTAATGTTTTTTAATCAAATTTTGGGAGTTTTTAGAAATTGTTTATTGAAGTAACTTTTAGCCTCTTTGCTGTCTCCTCTCTTTCTTGTACCCCCATTGCACATTCGGTGGTGCACTTAATGGTGTCCCACATTTTTTCTGAAGCTCTGTTCACTTCTCTCCATTCTTTTCTCTCTCTACTTCAGATTATGTAATCTCTATTGCTCTATCTTTAAGTTTGCTAATTCTTTATTCTGTAAGTTAATATCTACTGTTGAATCTCTCTAGAGTATTTTTTTATTTTAGTTATTGTACTTTTCGACTTCATTATTTTATTTGGTTCTTTTTAATAATTTCTGTCTTTGTTGATAGTCTCTATTTGGTGCCATTATTTTTAGACCATCCTTTACTTCTTTAAGCATGTTAAAATATTTTTCTATCTATATTTTTAATATTTATAATCATTATTAATATTTTGTTATCTTTGACTTGTCATTTTACTTTGGTGTTTAGACTGTCATTTCTCATTTTTATTGTTTATCTCAGTGTTCTTCTGATTCTCCTTTATAGTGTGTTATAGTTTTTCATTATGAGATTCAATTTAGTAAGCACTGTTGCTTCTGTGTCAGAGATTGCCAAACTAAGGCCTGGAGGCCAAATCTGGTCCTCTGCCTAATTTTGTGAAGAGAGTTTTACTGAATTCCACCTTGGCTCAATTGTTTGTGCATTGTGTATGGTTGCTTTTGCAGTACAATGGCAGAGATGAGTATGTATGACAGAGGGTATATGGTTTGCAAAGCCTAAAATATTTACTATATGGTCCTTGATAGAAAGTTTCTAATTCCTGTCCTGTAATGTGTTTATGTGACCTGAGTTGTGGAAATATCTTAAGAGGCCATTTGTATCTGCTTCTGTAGACATTTCTTCTTGTAGTTTTATATTAATGTTTGATTTTGGAGTTTTTCTACCATACGGACAATATGAATTTTAATCCAACTTACAATGCCTGGCATGGGCCTTAAGTTCTTACAAGTGACTTTTTGCTTTTATACACGTGCCCTAGTGGACTTCAGGTTGTTTTCTACACTTTTGGGCTTATGGTGTGTTTTAGTACTTTTTTCACAGATAGGAGTTACAGTTGCTGGCTTTACTTGATGAACATGGTTCAGTTAAGCTCTGTCCTTCGACAATGCCAGCAATTATGTCCCCCGGCCTTGCTGGATTTGGAAACCCGTACCTCCTAGTTCTTCCTTATTTGTCCCACATGTAGTAAAATTATCTACTAACTCAAACTTTATCATTCTTATTTTGAATCCTTGATTCATTTTTAGCATCTGATAATTTTCTTTTCTTTTAAGGTAGCCTATGTATTGAAAAATATCTTGGATATATTTTTGCCTTGAATTCCTATGTATATATGTTTGAAATTTATTGAGAAATGTCAAGAAGATATTTTTAAATGTTGCACATCTGTTTTAGAGGGCAGGCATTTTTCAAAACTATGTACTTTATTTGCATATCAATTGCTGAATTTGTCATTGTGTTTTATTTTGATTTTTTTTTCTGTTTGTGTATCCATAAATGACGAGCCATCTGGACTGGTTTTAAAATTTAAACAAAATAGAATTGATGGTTTCTCTTTTGTTTTATTCATGTTCCACAGGTTGGTATTTGAACCTTTAAAGGAATAATGGGTTCTGGAAGAACTATCAGATGTGAGCGTCCATTACACCTTGAGCCAACATTCTGATGGTGGTGGGGAATAAAGCTTAAGCACAGGCTAACTAGAACATCCTTCTCTTGTCTTCAGAATTTCCCTCATTCACGAAGTGTTCCGGGTAGCATTCTTGCTGATATAATCTAAAAGACTGAACATGTAACTTAGAGCAAAGAAGATTTATTTTCTTAGGTTTCAGGTTCAGTCCATGTGAGGCTGGGATGTTAGGGCATGGTGGCAGGAGGTGGAGAGAGGGAGAGCACATGGGCTGTGCTCTTCACATTGTGGAGGCCGGAAGCAAGAGAGAGAGAGAGCAGGGGGAGGAGGAACCATTTATATAATGCCCAAGGCAGCACCCCAGGGACCCACCTCCAGCCATACCTTACTGGCCTGGGTCACCATCCAGATAATCCCTTATAATGGATTTATTCACTTCTGGGATTACAACCTTCAAGACTCAATTATATCAACTCAAAACATCAATTTATGAGTTCTTCAGGTAGCCATTCTATAACCATAACAGAAAGGGAAGGTTGGCTGGCATCATGCTAGGGATCCTCTTTTCATTTTAAGAGGGAGAGTAGGTTAGTACCATCAGTTTTAAGAGGGAGAGTAGGTTAGTACTGTCTAGTTTTAAGAGAGAGAGAGATTAGGTTAGTACTGTCTAGTTTTAAGAGGGAGAGTAGGTTAGTACTGTCTAGTTTTAAGAGGGAGAGTATGTTAGTACTGTCTAGTTTTAAGAGGGAGAGTAGGTTAGTACTGTCTAGTAATGTTTCTGTAGCTGTCCCCCTAATTTCTTATTGTTACCAGCAAATTTACTTATTTCAGTGGTAATCTATGAGGAAGATAAGAGATGTGAGAGACAAATTCAGCTCTTTTATTTAGAGTTAAAGCATTTTCTTTCCTGATGATTCTTTTATGTGGCCAGAAATTTAATTAAGTACTTACAGTAGTAACCCATTTCTTATTTTGGATCTTCAGGTAATGCTTTACATTTGGTGGACACTTAGTAAATTTTGTTTTCTACCTGAGTGAATCAATTGATGGTGCCACATGATCAATTTTCTATGAAATAGTGACCTATCCTTTTAAGCTTAATATTAAGAATTTAAAGTTTTAAACAACATCATTGTTCTTATTTAAGTAACATGAATTTCTGTTGAAAGTTGATGACACAGAAAAACCTTACTAGATTAAGATAACCATAAACTTTTTCAAAGGCATATTTATACATTTACAAACAAAATAGTGATTATTTTAAATGTTTTTATGTTCTTATTTTACTTAATTTATCATGAACATTTTCCCTTGTGATTACATTTTCTCTTGTTTCATGTGATACAATTAAAAACTATGTTTTTTTATCAATCATATAAGAGGGTGACGAAGATTTTTAAACATATTTCTATGATGAGACCATGTCATTTATGTACTATAATAGAGTTTTATCTCCCCAAATTTCTATGAAATACAGATAATTGGTTTGAATCTTTTTGCATGTGTATTTCTTTACCCGTCAGTGTCATGTTGATGACCTTATGATAGCCTCTTGAGAAATCCCTCTTACTTTAAAATGCACCAGTAAAAGTATATAAAGAATAAATAAAACACAAAATATATAAAAGTTACTGCATACACATGGCAGTTATATATGATATTTAATTTCTGGTTTTCTAATTCTGACTCCCTGATTATGTATTTGTTTTTGCCTGATTGTGTATTTGTATCTTAACCCTTAGAAATGGTATTAAAATTAGTAAATTCCACATAGCATTGTTTTTAGGATTAAATTTTATGCTTCATGTGTACCACTTGCTACTCTATCTGGTCATGTATTTACAGTCTTTAAAAACTAATGCAAGTTAGGTGTGGTGAGACATGCCTGTAATCCCAGTACTTGGGAGGCTGAGAGAGGAGGATCACAGGTTTTCAGCCAGCTCAGCAATTTAGGGAGGCTCTCAGCAGTTTCATGAGACTCTCAGCAATTTTGTGAGGCTCTCAGCAACTTAGTGAGACCCTGTTTCCAAATAAAAAATAAAATAGGGTTGGGGATGTAGCTCTGAGGTAAAATGGCCCTGGGTTCAATCCCCAGCACCACAAAAAACAAAACACATTAAAAAAAAAAGAAGAACCAAACTAACCAACCAACGAAATAAACAAAACTAATGCAATATCTGCACTGACTAACGAGAATAGATACCAGCCACAAAATAAAATAAAGTAAAATAAAAATGGCATTGATCTTCCTGGATAGAGCGAGAGAGCTTAATTAAATGTGAGCTGCCGTCTTAGTTGGAATGCTGATGAACATGTCTATGGGGGTGACAGCGATGATGATGTCGGACAAGCACTTACCAAACTAGATCAACATTATGCCCCAAATAGACACTGAGAACATAAGTTTTCATATATGAACTTTTGATTTCATTTGAAATTTTTAGATTCTGCTCTGTTATTAAGATGAAAACATATTGTCTCATTTATGAAGACATAAAAAGAGACCATGCTTTAAATCTGATTCTATTTCTTTCACATTCAAATAGAATTTCAGTTAAACTTAAACCTTGAAACTTTTCTTGCCTAGAGAAAATATATTTATGCAAATCCATTTAAAAGTGACATTTTTGTTCATTTTAATACTAATTTATTTTTTTGGAGTAAGGATCTGTTGCCACATAATTTTCTATATTAATTCTTTGTTTTTATGTATAAATATAATTTAGATGCATTAAGTGTTCTTTATGAAAGCTATATTATTAAGTCTTGTGTTTATGAAATTTAATAGACAGCATTCATATGAATCTTTAGAGTATGTTAAAATATTCCCTCCTTAGCTATAATTTTTATGTTTCCTATTATCTCTAACACCTGCATTTTATAAAAGATAAGATAAAAATTTCAGCTCACTTTTTATTGTATATATTGTGTGAGAAATTTGAGCCATACTTGTTACGTGTTTCAAAAAAAAGCTTAGAAAATGCCCTTTGGACTTTGCCAAGATTCAGATTTTTCAAATAAGTTCTGTCTTGATAGCATTTCTATTTGATATCATTATGTAGATATTTGTAATACTTTTTGCTGTTTTCTTCAGCTTGCCAATGCAATGGACACAGCACTTGCATCAATAATAATGTGTGCGAGCACTGTAAAAATCTCACCACTGGAAAGCAGTGTCAAGACTGCATGCCCGGTTATTATGGAGATCCAACCAACGGAGGACAGTGTACAGGTACATATTTTTCCTTTACTTCAATGTATTTTTACTAATGAAAAGAAAATTGAGAAAGAGGTGCCTCTTGTGGAGAATTATGTATTACTAAAGAAAAAAATTTCCATTCAGTTCAGTATTTTTGGAAAGTAATATATATTTGTTAGGGACTATGGGAGCTATAAAAATTCTGTAAAATGCTTGCTTTAAAAATATTACTTTTTCACTTCAAAATGAATTCATGTTTTCTTATTGGATATTTATCAAATACAGATCCATATAATTACCTAAAGTCTCAATATTAAAAAATAATTACTGTGATTGTTTTTTAATTGTAGGTTATTATCTTGACTTTTGAAATAAGAAATAAGTAAAGTTATAGGTATATGCCTCATATCGGGTAAGATTTATTTTTAGACAAGGTGGTGGTATGGTATAACATTAAAAAGAATGGGGTTGGAGTGATCTTGGGCTAAAATTTAAAATCTATCTGTGATTCGACATATGACCTTAAGTAATTAATCTCTCAGTGAATCGTTTTCCTCATACGTAAAAGGGATATGATAATACCTCATTGGATTCTCACAAAGATCAAAGGAGATCATATGTAATATAGGCCTCAGGAATTTAAGCACATAAAAAGAGCATCATAAGTACTAGCTATAATCGTCACATTTTTTGTTCACTAAACCCTACTTTCCTCTGTCTTCCACTCTATTCTGCTGCATCTTTCTTCTACATTTGTAGAATATTTCACCTTTCTTTTAAATTTCCTTTTAAAGTAGAATTTTTTCATAATCCTCCTTTATCTCTAGATTGGACTTTGTCATTTAAAATTTTTGATCTCCTATCTCTGTTTTTATTTTTATTTATTTATTTTTTTTGCGGTACTAGGGATTGAACCCAGGGGCATTCTACCTCCGAGCTACATCCCCAGCCCTATTTTTGTTCTTTATTTTTTGAAACAGGGTCTCACTAAGTTGTGGAGGGCCACACGAAGTAGCTGAGGCTGGCCGCGAACCCAGATCCTCCAGTCTCAGCCTCCCAAGTACTGGGGTTACAAGCGTGCGCTTCGATGCCTGGCTGATCTCCTATCTCTACATGGAGATTGCCTATATGGTATCCAAGGAAAAACCCTCAGTTTTTGGCTATGAAAAGGAATCTTTAGGAGGGAGTGGAGCTTTGGCCTGGTCTAGATAAATTTTCAACACTAGCTTTTAAAGGGCTGGATGTCTGGGTCACTCCCTTAAAACAATTCCATCGGTGTCTGGGTTGAGGTTATAGGGTACATTTTGGCCATGGGTACTTTTTAGAAGTTTCCCAGTTGACTAGTTGCACATGGTGTTGAGACACCTAAGGGAATGATAAACCAATTCAGCCTCTGAGTTCACACAACTGCTCAGGCAGTGGTTGGTTTGATGCTAAAGGAAGACAGGTAAAACGAAGTTTAGTGGTATGGAATGCTCGGGCCCATTTGAAACTCTAATGATGAATTGGCTGACATTTGGTACTTAATGTGTTCTAGGTCCTGAACTAAGAGCTTTATATACATTGCTTCTTATGAGCTTCACAACTGTATGGCAGAAATTACTTTTATCCCTGTTTTACATATGGACAGAAATGCACTGAAAAGTAAAATACCTAAGATCATGCAGCTAGTTAGAGGAAGAAAATGTTTGATTCTTAGGCCTTGCACTCAACTTGGTGTAGAAGTTCCAGTAGCACAGACAGGGAAGATCCAGGAGCCCTTAGCCAAAGCTACAGCTCAGTGCTGTGTTCAACAGACACACAGGTACAGTCATCGTGGGCACAGTGTAATCCACAAAATTTAGACCCCAGCTACTGGAGTCATGGTATTTTGTTATTTTTTTTGTTTATTACATGAGACATCCTGTTTTCTACCACTGAATTTTCTGTAGCCAAGAATTTCACTGCAGGAAAAGTATATATCAGACAGATTATGTATTTTAATGTATTCCCACAATTTTAATAAAAATATAACTGAGACCATTTCATTCAAATTATAATTTATATGTCTGTAAACTCTCATGTATTTAGTATGTAACTGTGTATATTTGATTTTACTTTTATGAAAATGATTTCATGTATGCTTTGAGTTATTTTAGTGCTCATATGTAATAGTTCCTCAGGTTTGTGTGCTGCAATTTACTTAATATATTTCTGTTAATATTCATGTAATGCTTCTAACCATAGCTCCAAGTATAGAGTATTACTCTTTTTAAATTAAGGTCAAATCCGCATAACATGAACTTTCCCCTTTTAGATGTATAATCCAGGGTCATTTAGTATATTCACCATATTGTACAGCCATCACCTTTAGCTACTTCCTAAACATGTTCCTCACTGCAAAAGTAAACTGCATACTGGTGAAGCCATCTCCCCAGCCCCTGGCGATCCCCAGTCTGCTTTCTGTCTCTAAATATTTACATATTCT
Source organism: Glis glis (assembly GCA_004027185.1). Lineage (NCBI taxonomy): Eukaryota > Metazoa > Chordata > Mammalia > Rodentia > Gliridae > Glis > Glis glis. Next base: position 434 of record PVJS01049743.1, on the reverse strand, counting down.
GGATATTTCATATACATAGAATCATAATGTGCAATTTCTTGTCCCTGGCTTCTTTCCCTTAGCATGACGTTTCTGATGTTCCTTTTCATTGTAGCACGCATCTGTGCTTCATTTTTATGACTGAATAATATTCCTTTTGTATGTTTATATCACTATTATTTATGTATTCAGTCATTAATGGACATCTAAATGTTTTTAACTTTTTAGCCACTGTGAATAGCTGTTGTGAACATTCCGTACTAGTCTTTGATTACCTTTTGTGAGCTCTGATTTTTTTTTTTTTGAGGTACCAGGGATTGAACCTAGGGGCATTCTACCTCTGGGCTACACCCCCGATCCTATTTTTTATCCTTTATTTTTAAACAGGGTCTCACTAAGTTGCAGAGGGCCTCACTAAGTAGCTGAGGCTGGCTGCGAACCTGCGATCCTCCTAT
>PVJS01049742.1:0-14565 GCA_004027185.1 Glis glis | reverse complement strand
GCCCTATTTTTTATTCTTTATTTTGAAACCGGGTCTCACTAAGTTGCGGAGGGCCTCACTAAGTAGCTGAGGCTGGCCGCAAACCCGGATCCTCCTGTCTCAGCTTCCCAAGTACTGGGATTACAAGCGTGCGCCACCACACCCGGTTCTTCTTGATACGATTTTACTAAATATTCCTCCTCTCGCCCCCCAAATACAGAGCGACAAGATCTAAGCCAGTCCAGACTTGAGAAAGGAAGAAGGTTGCAGAGGCGGGAAACTGGAGACTGGCCATTAATAATCAAGGGGGATCCCCACTGCGGGTGCCTCTCCGAGGGATGGCAGTAGTCAGCCTGTCCGCTCGTCCTTGGTCCTAAATGCTTGAAAATCACTTGCTAGCCGCCTCCGTGGTGTTGTCACCCTCACCGGGGCCTCCTCCCTACAGGTTCGGGGAAGCTTGGTCGCCCCCGGTGTGGGTGGGGTGAGGTGGGGTGGGGTGGGAACTTCGGGAAGGGGTCGGCTCAACAGGAAAAGTCAGATGTCCTAGTCGGCGGAGAGAGGGATCGCGGCTGTCGGGTGCCGCTCTCCTCCCTCAGGGACCCCGACCTGGCGGGATCCCGCCTCCCCGAGCCCGAGGCAGTCGTGGGAAACCCCTCGCCCTTCCATTCCGCCTGGCGCCGCCACCTCGCCCTCCTGGCTCCAGCCCGCCACCCGCCAGCCTTCAGGCCCTGCATCTTCTCCGCAGGCCCGGCCCTCTCCACGCCCCGCACGGAGAGGAAACTATGGAGGTGGTTCCCGCCCGCGGGCGGGTGGAAGTGCCCACGGTGAATGCCTCGGGGTCTTCCCCCAGTTGCGGCGGGAAGGGGGAAGGGAAGAGGAAATGGATTTCACCGCAGGGGACAACTACCTGATTCCCAACCTGGGGGAGGCCTTGAGATGGAAGGGAAGCCAAGGGGGAATCCTGAGAGGTTTCCCGGGAATCCTTTCGCCAAGGGGAGGGTCACCCGGTCCGCACACACCGGTTACTATGACAATGCAACCACAGCCTCCAGTTGCCATGGCAGCCGCTTATCCAATCCGATTGTTCTGCTTTCTCTTCCTCCCTGAACTCCACCCTATCTCCTCCAAGTGTCTCCCAACGTGCATGAGGAGGGGCACCAGAAAAGAGTAGGGAGGCCTTCGCGTCGGTAGCGCGCGAGGGAAGACAGGAGTCTGGGGATTGGCGGGCGGAACTGTAGGAGGGAGGGGCGGCGTTTCCGGTGGGGAAGAGTGGAAGGGGAAAGAGGAAGCGAGAAATCGGGTGGAGTGAAAAGACGGGGGAAGACTTTGAGTGTAACTCCCGGTCGATTTGGGCTCGATGTTCCTGGTGAGGCTGGGGTTGCCCCCTCGCGCGAGAGGAGAGGGGAGGATCAGCAGGACGTCGCCAAGTGCCCTCAGCAGGCCCCTCAGCCGCCGCAGAGTCGCCACCGGGCCGGTGGATCCCCAGAGGGAACGGTCTAGAGCGGCGGAAGCCGGTCGGCGCAGCCAGCGCGGTTGAAATCTCGCGAGAGGAGCCCCACTTCCGTCCTCTCTTTCTCCCTCCCCCGCCCTTCCCTTCTCCCGCCTCTCCTCCCCCTCCCGGGTCGGAGTGTCCCTGCGCCCCGCGGGCCAGAGCAGCAGCCAGAGCAGCTTCCCCGCTCCCTCCCCCCGCCGCACTCACCCCCCCCACGCCGAGCGAGGAGGAGCCGGAGGAGAGGAAGATGGCGGCGGCCGCCAGCACCCGCGGGGCCGCGGGGCCGCTCCGAGGAGCCTGAGAGACCCACGGAGGCTTCGCGGAAAGACGCGGCGGCGGAGGATGAGCCTGCAGAGCGCGCAGTATCTCCGGTGAGTGGCGAGGCCGGCCCAGGACGCGGTGGAGCGAGCGGAGGGCTGGGGCAGGGAGCTACAGACACAGAAGGCGGTATGTCCGGGGTGGTGGGGGAGCTGCTGTGTCCTCTCCTTCCCCGGCAGGGAGGCGGGGGCTGCGAGGGGACCCGCGGGAGGGGCGGAGCGGGCACACACATGCCTGCCAGGGTGCCTCGCTCCGGCCCGCCGGTCCCGGTGCGCGGAGGGAGGTTGGGGAAGAGCGTGAGAATGTGTGCGCGCGCGGGGCTCGGGCTCGCCGGCGAGGGGTGGGAGAGGCGCCCGGGGAGGCAACTGAGACCCCGAGTGGAGTGGGTGTGGAGGAGCCTGATCCCAGTGGCAGGGGAAACGTGGTGTGGCGTGGGATTGGCCGGAGCAATGCTTGAGAGGACTGGGTGGAAGGCAGCACACCTGGGGTGTTGGGGGGAGGGCACACCGGAGGGGAGAAGGCCGCAGGAAACCGGAGCTGCTGCTTCATTTGCGGGTTGGGAGTACTGAGAAATAATGTCATCGGTAGTTAGTTGGCGGGGTGGGGGGGTACTATGAAGAGGGGATGCATGGGGAAGTGAGGAAAAAGGGAGGTACTATGAACAAGGTTGTGTTCCCCAGAAGAAACTGGGTTAGAATCAGTGTAATTGGAAGATACCATTCTGAGAGGCGTGTGCATTCATTAAGAGTGGTGTAAGGAACTTGTATGTCGGAGGTAGAGTGACGCATGGGTACAGTGTGTGTGTGAGGTGTGTGACTGGGGTGGGGGGAGGGCGGAGGTTGATGCACATTTCAGGAAGAAGATGCAGGTACAATGGAACTTAGTACCCGATAGAGCATATTGAATGGAAAGACATCAGCTTATTGTGCAGCCAGTAACGTTCCATGGAAGCTGAATAAGAGTTTGGAGGTAGAGCTAAAGAGGGTAAAAAAATCCTGTTGGCAGAGAAAAATAAGGTTGCTGGAGCCTGAGGTTAATTGGGGAGTTGCTACTGCTTAGAAAAGGGGAAGACTTTAAAAACTGGTCTTTTTTGTTCTTCAGAAGCAGAACTAAGAAAGGCAGGCGTTTGGGAAGTTTTTTTTTTTTTATTTTAGCACTAGGAATTGAACCCAGGGGCATTCTACCTCTGAGTTACACTCCCAGCTCTATTTTTTTTTAAATTTTGAAACAGGGTCTCCCTAGGTTGCAGAGGGCCTCACTAAGTAGCTGAGGCTGGCTGCAAACCTACTATCCTCCTGTCTCAGCCTCCCAAGTACTGGGATTACAAGTGTGTGCCACCACGCCCGGCTGGGAGGTGTTTTTTTAAAAAGTGGTTTCCTACCTTGCAGAGGAACGAGGGACTTGGATGGGGTAGAAGTCTGAAATGAATAGAAAAGTCACTTTAGCTGTTTAGTGAAGTGAAAGTATTGATGTCTGTGGATCTGTATCTATATTTCTATATATTATATGTAGATATTTAAGAGAAGGTATGCAGCTAAGTGATATACAGGGTGGCTATTCTACTTTTGAAAGTAGCAATAGTTTGACTAAGCAGAGTATGAAGAGGAGAAAATGATGAGATCTTAGAGCTCTGTTTGAATGCCCGAGTTTAACACAACATGTATGCGCCATGACTGTAGGATAGTTAGGATGATATCTGTATATTGAGGCCTTTTCCCCTATTATCTCTTTATTGTTTAACATATAAGATACACTTAAAAAGTACATCTATGGCACAGATCAATGGTTGGTGTCATATGGAAAACATCAGGACATTCCTTAATCTTAAGGATCCTTGATAGGCTGGACGTGGTGGCGCATGCTTGTAATCCCAGTACTTAGTGAGGTCCTCCGCAACTTCGTGAGACCCGGTTTCAAAATAAAGTATAAAAAAATAGGGCTGGGGTGTAGCTCGTAACTTAGTGAGACCCTGTTTCAAAATAAAGAATAAAAATCTTAAGAAATAATAATCTTTTTTTTTTTTTTTGCGGTACCGGGGATTGAACCCAGGGGCATTCTACCTCCGAGCTACACCCCCGGCCCTATTTTTTATACTTTATTTTGAAACCGGGTCTCACGAAGTTGCGGAGGGCCTCACTAAGTAGCTGAGGCTGACCGTGAACCCGGATCCTCCAGTCTCAGCCTCCCAAATACTGGGATTACAAGCGTGCGCCAACATGCCCGGCTAAGAAATAATAATCTTAAGAATAATAATCTTAAGAAATTTGCAGTTTTGTATCTTTTAAGTGAGTAAACTAATTACAGCACACAGTGTAATATGGTTAAGTACCATAAAAGATACCAAGTGTTATGAGTCCAAAGGCAGACTGCCTGAGCAGTTGGGGGAATCAGGAAAGGCTTCTTTGTTCATTTGCTCATTTGTACACTCATGATTCATCAGTTGTTTGGTTGATCACCTGTATGGGAGGCATTGTACCAGCTGCTGAGAATAGAAAGCAAGAACTCCACCCTCTTCTTATAGGCTTTCAGTTTGTTAGGACTTACAAGGAAAATCGCACTTAAAGTGAACTTTAAGGATGAATGATATTCTTTTTTTTTTTTTTTTTGCGGTACTGGGGATTGAACGCAGGGGCGTTCTACCTCCGCGCTACGCCCCCAGCCCTACTTTTTATACTTTATTTTGAAACCGGGTCTCACGAAGTTGCGGAGGGCCTCACTAAGGAGAGAGAGAGAGAGAGAGAGAGCGAGAGAGCTAAGGCTGGCCGCGAACCCGGATCCTCCGGTCTCAGCCTCCCAAGTACTGGGATTACAAGCATGCGCCACCACGCCCGGCAAGGATGAATGATATTCTGACAGGTGTGGATTAAGAAGAGATTTCAAATGGAAGGAATCTGGAAAGAGATATGTATATAAGGAAGTTAGGAGAGAGGAAGAGGTTTAGACAAGAATGTAGTGTAGTATAGGTGGAAAAGCTTAGATAGTTATATTAAGTTTGACCCCTTCCTGTTACAGTTAGGAGAGTGAGACCAAAGAAGTTAAAATTGTTGAGGGTCAGCAGTTGGTATGTAGAAACTAATTCAGATATAGGTCTTCTTTAAGTCAGCTATACTGTTCTGCACGTCTCTGTTCATCCATTCTTTCCATAAATATGTATTGAGAGTCTACTATATTCTAGGTGCTGAGGATACACTGGTGAACCAAAGGGTAAACATGGAAGGGCTTTATTCCAGTAGAAGGACGTAGTCAGTAAACATCGAGATAAATATACATCGGGTAGTTGCAGGTGCAAGGAAGAAAAATAAAGCAAGACACAGATGTACTGTTTTATATACAGTGTTCAGGAAAAGACTTTTTAATAAGGTGACTATATTTGAGAGGGTCTCAAATATCATTCAACTATAAACTATTAGTTTATAGTTGAAATGGGTAGACAGTAGAAAATCCAAGATAATTTGATTGAAGGGAATCCACATGTTCATAGGAGGTATTAGGAAAATTACTCTGTGTAGTATAGTAGTGTACACCTCAGGCCAGAACTAAAGTCTTGGCAGTCAGACTAGAAAGGTGTGATGAAAAGCAGATTGGGAAATTGGTTTTATTTTTAATGGGAAGATCAGTGGGCTTTGAGAAGCTTCTGGGCTAATGTGTCTTCTTTTTTTATTTATTCATTTATTTTTTTGCGGAATTGGGGATTGAACCCAGGGCCATTCTACCTCCGAGCTACATCCCCGGCCCTATTTTTTATACTTTACTTTGAAACCAGGTCTCACGAAGTTGCGGAGGGCCTCACTAAGTAGCTGAGGCTGGCCGTGAACCCTGATCCTCTGGTCTCCTCTTCCCAAATACTGGGATTACAAGCATGCGCCACCATGCCCGGCTGGGCTAATGTGTCTTCTATCTTGTAAGTCAACATGGTCACCAAGTGTGGTGGCGCACACTTGTAATTCCAGTACTTGGGAGGCTGAGATCAGAGAAGACTTATCCTTAGGTTATGAAATCAATGGTAGACAGATTGTGATGAATTTAGCTCTTTAAAGAAGGGAGAGAAAATAAAAAGAATGAATAAGGTGTTTAACCTATATATTTCCAGCTGAACTTGAATAGGCAAAAAGGGAAGCATAGGACCTGGAGTCCCTTCAAGATTCCTAGGAGCCAGGCGTGGTGACGCACGCTTGTAATCCCAGTACTTGGGAGGCTGAGACAGGAGGATCACAGGTTCGCAGCCAGCTTCAGCTACTCAGTGAGGCCCTGTGCAACTTAGTGAGAACCTGTTTCAAAATAAAGAATAAAAAATAGGGCTGGGGGTGTAGCTTGGAGATAAAATGCCCCTGAGTTCAATCCCAGTACTGCAAAAAAAAAAAAAGAAAAAAGAAAAAAAAAGATTCCTAGGCATCAATTTTGTCTCACTCTTGTCTGGCTTTCCCAAGTAAATAAAGCAAGTCTTAGGACTGATACTTGTCTGAGACTAAGGTGTGTGTTAGTGTGTGTCTCTCGAGGGGTGGAGGGGATAGTAAAGGTTTGGACCAGGCTCAATTTCCTTCTTTCTCCATTAGATAATTAATTCCATTTTAAAGCTGCTGTGGAGCCAGACATGCATGCCTGTTATCCCAGTACTTGGGAGGCTGAGACTGGAGGATTGCAGGTTCTGGGCCAGCCTCAGCAACTTAGCAAGGCCCTCTGCAACTTAGTGAGACCTTGTTTCAAAATAAAATAAGGCTGGGGGTGTAGCTTGGAGGTAGAACTCCCCTGGTTACAATCTCCAGTAACCCCTCCCCCCAAACACATACACACAAGGGCTATGGGGATACAAGAATGTCTTCGAGGAAGCATTATGTTCTTTTTTTTAAAAAATAGAACTGTTGGTTTTTATAGAAGCTCAGGATATTGCTGAATGAGTGTGGTTGGGAGTATAGCAGTTATCTGTGACCTTGACTTTTTTTTTTGGTACCTGGGATTGAACCCAAGGGCGGTCTACCTCCGTGCTACACCCCCGGCCCTATATTTTTATACTTTATTTTGAAACCGGGTCTCACGAAGTTGCGGAGGGCCTCACTAGGTAGAGAGAGAGACAGGGAGAGAGAGAGACAGGGAGAGAGAGAGAGAGAGAGCGAGCGAGCGAGCGAGCGAGCTGAGGCTGGCCACGAACCTGGATCCTCCGGTATCGGCCTCCCAAAGTACTGGGATTACAAGCATGCGCTACCACGCCCGGCTTTGACCTTGACTTTAAAAAGTTTTTTTGCCTACCTTTGTGGCAGAAAACCATGACTGGGCAGTTTTGAAATGCATAGCTACAGATCTTCCCTCATGTAGATGAAAATTAGTTTTACTCCTAGCTGAATTTTAATTTCTTAGAATAAATGAGCTGGGGTGTTTGGCATTGAAATGGTGGGGTGGAAAAGCAGGGAGTAATATGGCAGTTTCAAAAGAGAAATGAGGATATGAAGTAACAAGCCTCAGTAAAGCCGGGCGTGGTGGCGCACACTTGTAATCCCAGTACTTGGGAGGCGGAGACCAGAGGATCCAGGTTCGTGGCTAGCCTCAGCTACTTAGTGAGGCCCTCTGCAACTTTGTGAGACCTGGTTTCAAAATAAAGTATAAAAAATAGGGCCGGGGATGTAGCTCGGAGGTAGAACGTCCCTGGGTTCAATCCACGGTACCGCAAAAAAAAAAGAAAAGAAAAGAAAAAAGAAGCCCCAGTAAGACCAAGAAGGAGAGGGAATTCAACATCTGGGGGACCAAATTAGTCCCAAGTTGTAGAGATAGAGATGAAAGGAAAAAACCTCTGCATGGGAAATAGGGGATGTTCTGAACAAGAAATGATAGTGAGAGGAGTTGTTGTTAGAAGGGACATGTCATTTTTTTTTTCTAGTAGAAAATTGACATGGCTCCTGTCCAAATGAATAAGACCTTATAGATGGAGATTCTAGGCTGCATAGCATTCTGAATTTATTACTTAAATTGGAAAAAGTCAGGTATTTTCTCTTTTGACTTATGACAAAGTGAAAGATTTTAATAGACACTTCAGAGCAGTAAAAGGAAAGGGTCAGTTGAATATAGCTCATTTGGTGGGATGGGAGAAGGGTGAGGATTGGCCATTGATGAGATAGTAGGTGTGATATAGTATCATATCAAAGATGAAAAAGCAGGGGTGGGGAAGTATTAAAGTACTGGATAGAGAAGGCCTCACCAAAGTTGCTCTGGAAGATGAGAAAGTAGAATAATCATAGCCGTGGGGAATACCAGTCAAGAGGTCAACTCCTGTTATAAAAGGCGGCACCAGTGACAACTGCTGCCTTGTACACCCTTCAGCCTTCTTTCCTCCCTTCACCATTCTTTTTGTCTTTCATTTCTTCCTATGCTGTGGTTATGTCAGTGAGATCCACTTCAAGTTAATCCATAGTGTTAGATACCTTTATAGGGAAGATCTACAAATTGTCTCTGTTAGGATTTTTTTTTTTTTGCCACATCTCTAGTGAAATAGGCGCCATTCCAGTGGCCCTTCAATGTCAGAAACTTTGTTTCCAGTGGTACAAACAATGTAACAGCCACAGAATTGTTTTCTGAGATAGCAGAAAAGTGGTTTACATTTAAATGTTGATGAAATAAGATAAAATGTGTCACTCAATCTTGGGATGAGACTGAATAAAGTAACTGCCAGACCTTATTCTGTTCTGGGGGGAGGAGCTGGGAGGATAGCTAGCAGGAGCATTGAGAGGGGTAAGTAACTAAATGGGGCAGGCTCCAGGCTATTGACTGTCTCCTGAAGCTTCAAAAAATGGGAGGCTGAGACAGAAGGATCACTGGTTCAAGACCAGCTTCAGCAGCTTAGCAAGACCTGTTCCAAAATAAAATAGGACTGGGGGTATGGCTCAGAGGTAGAATGACCCGGGGTTCAGTCCCCAGTACCCCCCCCATAAAAGCCCAAGAAAAAGAAAATTCTTTTTTTAGTACTGGGGATTTAACTCAGGGGCATTCTATTTCTGAGCTACATCCCCAGCCCTATTTTATTTTTTATTTTGAAACAGGGTCTCAATAAGTTGCAGAGGGCCTTACTAAGTTTCTGAGGCTGGCCGCGAACCTGCGATCCTTCTGTCTCAGCCTCCCAAGTACTGGGACTACAAGTGTACGCCACCATGCCTGGCAAAAGAAAATTCTGTACCATGTACTGGTTTTAATACATGTGATCCACCCCCCTCTTCCCATCATGCATATCCTTTGTATGATATAAAGTAGCTGTGGTCCCAGAAAATCAGTCAAATGTGGCTGATTTACCAAATATGGTAAAATTATTTGAAATAAAGACTCTCTTGAGGATTTTAAGTCTTTGTTATAATGGTGATAATAGCATATTACCTGCTTGGATGTTGACTGGCTAAATTATTTTGGCAGTTATTTTCTGCTTCCCTTGTGGCTTCAGTGGGATTCAAAATGTATACTTCCTGTCTTAGCCTGTGTCTCATTTCTTTGCTTTCTAACAGCTGCTGCTTTCTGCCTTCATGATGGAGGAAGCAATTGTTGAGCTTTTTGTTGTTGCTTTTAATGGGTATGTTATAGTAAGATCTGGACCCACCAGTATAGCAAGTTTCTCATGAGGCAGTTTTAGGGTGGAGGGTGGTTCAGACTTTAAAAGGGCTAGTTTGTTTTATAATGTAGTACAATAGTTTGCAGTCTCCAGCTACATCTCTAACCATGGCTAAATTTTCAGATTTTTGTTATTAGTGGCATGAATGAGTGCCTGAAAGTTTAGATGTGTTAGTGTAACTGTTATAAATTATTGAGCAGATGTCTTGCATATAGTGAATTGTTCATCTGTATGTAGGTATGTTGGCAGTTGGTCATCACATATTGCTATTTAAATTTTGCAACAAGCTGTATTTACATTTAGTTGCTGTATTGTTGTGAATAGACTTAAGAGTGACTTGGGAGATTGTAACTAAGAAGGGCTAATCAGCAGTTACAGGAAAATAAGGGATGGAGTTTTGGCAAACGTTACTTGGTAGGTGGGATCTTGTGACCAACTCCTTTCTTGTTAGCTACTTAGGAACAATTTGCTCTCCCTTGGAACCAATTTTTAGTCAGAAGAAGAGGTGACTCTACTTATATTGTTTAAAAAGAAGCTGGGCGTGGTGGCGCACGCTTGTAATCCCAGTACTTGGGAGGCTGAGACCAGAGGATCCGGGTTCGCGGCCAGCCTCAGCTACTTAGTGAGGCCCTCCACAACTTAGTGAGACCCTGTTCTAATATAAAAAATAAAAAAATAGGGCTGGGGGTGTAGCTCGGATGTAGAACGCCCCTGGGTTCAATCCCCAGTACCGCAAAAAAAAAAAAAAGGTTAAGAAAAAGAGCTTAGGAATATCAGGTAGGCTAATAGCAACTTTGGATTTTTTTTTTTTTCTTTTTTGCTTCATTTAGAACAGGGCTTCTCAACTTTACTACTTACTGACATTTGGGGCCAGATAGTTCTTCATTCTCAGGGGCTATCCTCTGCATTGTAGGATGTTAGCAGCATCCCCAGCCTTTCCCCATTAGATTACCAATATCAACTCCCCACTCGTGACAGCCAAAATGTTTCTGCAGATTGCTAGATGTTCCCTGGAAGTGTAAGTTCACTCTCAATTGAGAACCACTGACAAAAATTATATACAGGAAGCTGGGCGTGGTAGCTCACACCTGTAATCCCAGTACTTGGGAGGCTGAGACAGGAGGATCACAGGTTAGAAGCCAGCCTCAGCAACTTAGTGAGGCTCTCAGCAACTTAGCGAGACCCTGTTTCCAAATAAAAAATAAAATAGGGGTGGGAGTGTAGTCCAGAGGTAGAAGGCCGGTGGGTTCCACCCGCAGTACCACACACGCACATTAATTATATACACACATATACATACAGGGAAGATGTATCACATATGCACAGTGTGTCAGCAGTTTCCCAGGTTTCCATTATTGTAACAAGTACCTGAGGTAGTAAGCTTACCAAGAGAAAAGGTTTATTTTGGCTCACAGTTTTGGGGGTTTCAGGCCATGGTCTTTTGGCCCTGTGGCGAGGCAGCACCTCCTGGTGGAGAGTGTGTGGTGGAGCAAGCTGCTCGCTTCATGGCAGCTGGGAAGCAGGGCCCCACAGTCTACTTTGAGGGCATACTCCCCATGTCCTGAAACCTCCTCCCTTAAAGTTTCCACAACCTCACAATAGCGAACTTCACTCTAGGGACCAAGCCTTTTTTAGTACATGGGCATTTGGAAGGAGGCATTCTAGAACCAAATTGTAACACCTAGTATAGATAGGTTCATTTTTTTCTTTTCTCCTCTTCTAAGCCACAGATTATTTCTTAAGCTTTTTCTGTTAAGTTTTCTCTTAGGTAATAGTAGGCTATTTATCATGTTCACACTTTACTCATTAATACTTTACATATTTTAGTTTTTAATCTGTTTTATTTTCCTGGCAATTATCGAATACTTATTTATTAGTGTCTAGCACAATTAATTACAGGGCCTTTGCCTATGGCAAAGGTTGTTTCAAAGATGTTGGAGAAGGACATTCTCCAATTCAAAGATGTTGAAGAAGGACAAAGATGTTGTCCTTCTTCAAAGATGTTGGAGAAAGAGCCGGGCGTGGTGGCGCACGCTTGTAATCCCAGTACTTGGGAGGCGGAGACCGGAGGATCCGTGTTCGTGGCCAGCCTCAGCTACTTAGTGAGGCCTTCTGCAACTTCGTGAGACCCGGTTTCAATAAAGGATAAAAAATAGGGCCGGGGTTGTAGCTTGGAGGTAAAATGCCCCTGGGTTCAATCCCTGGTATTGCAAAAAAAAAAAAAAAGATGTTGGAGAAGGACATTTATGTAGTGGATAGCTGATAAGCTGTTAAGTGCTATGATGGAGAAACAAAGGTACTGTGTGAGTATAGGAAAGATGTTTCTTCCACCAGAGTTGGAGGTGGGGTGAGGAGGGCATCTTGAAAGAGGTGAGATTTGATTGCAGTATTGAAAGATGGATGGGTGTGTTAACAGTGGATAATAGGACAAATTGACATTTTAGGCAGGAGGAACATCTCATGGCTCCTTTATTTCAAAATAAAATTTTCAAAATTTTATTCACTCTCTAACACATGGCATTAGTATTCTGTCCAGGCCTCTCTTAAGTTTTTCTTAGATAAGTTTATGGACAGAGAAGTAGAGACATGGGAGAGGTAGTTCTGAAGATGTGATGTCTGGTAAAGGCCTCAGAAAGGAAAAGCATTTAGTCAGATAGGTTCCTGCAGAATACCTCCCATTGCCTGCACACTTGAATGTACAGCATTCCTCTAGGAATTTTTTCAGTTGTGCTGCTCTCTCCTTTTAGTCTTTTAAATTATCCCCTTTAGTCAGGCGTGGTGGTGCACGCTTGTATTCCCAGGACTTGGGAGGCTGAGACAGGAGGATTGCAGGCTCAAAGCCAGCCTCGGCATCTTAGCAAGGCCCTCCACAACTTAGTGAGACCTTGTTTCCAAATAAGAAATAAAAAAATTTGGGTTGGGGGTATAACTTGGAGGTAGAATGCCTCTGGGTTCAATCCCCAGTACCAAAAAAAATCTCTTTACTACTCTTCTGTGAACCAATCTCAGTTTTTCCTTAAAAGTCTTCTCCAGCCGGGCATGGTGGCGCATGCTTATAATCCCAGTACTTGGGAGGCTGAAATAGGAGGAGCGCAGGTTTGTGGCCAGCCTCAGCTACTAAATGAGGCCCTCCGCAACTTAGTGAGACCTTGTTTCAAAATAAAGAATAGAAAGTAGGGCTGGGGGCTATGGCTTGGAGGTAGAATGCCTCTGGGTTCAATCCCCAGTACTGGGGGGAGGGCCTTTTCTGCAGGGCATGGTGCTTACGCTTGTAATCCTAGTACCTGGGAGGCTGAGACAGGAGGATCACAGGTTCAAAGCCAGCCTCAGCAAGTAGTGAAACTCTCATCAACCTAGTGAGACCCTATTTCAAAATAAAAATAAAAGTCTTTCCAAGTTTGATTTTTCCCTTTAAATTCTGTTTTTCGTTGCTTTTTTGGGGGAGGGCTAAGCATTTCAAGTTTGCTCTACATGTTTTTCCTTTTATTGCCTTCCAGTTATTTTTCCTTAGTACTTTATTGAAATTAATATTTCCAAAGGTGCCAAAGACCTCATAATGACTAAATTAATCCACCGATTGTTTATTTATTTATTTTTTTTTGCGGTACCGGGGATTGAACCCAGGGGCGTTCTACCTCTGAGCTACACCCCCGGCCCTATTTTTTTATACTTTATTTTGAAACCGGGTCTCATGAAGTTGCGGAGGGCCTCACTAGGTAGAGAGAGAGAGAGAGATAGAGCAAGCGAGAGAGCGCCGAGGCTGGCCTCGAACCCAGATCCTCCGGTCTCCGCCTCCCAAAGGATTACAAGCGTGCGCCACCACGCCCGGCTTCCACGGATTGTTTTCCTTCCTTTGTTACACTCACGCTTTCTTCCTTTCCCTCTGTCTGTGTCCCTCTCATATCTGTTTATCCATCCATCCTACTAGTAAACATTCAGTTTGGGCCAAGGTATATATCCCAGGTCCCTGGGGATCAAAAGAGAAAATGCCCTCAAGTAGTTTTAGTAAGCTCACAAGAAGTGCTGTCTGCATGTCATTCATACTAGCTATATGGTGTGTCCCCAGCTGCCTGTGGGAAGCTCTTCAGCTCTGTTGCTTTCAGCAGAAGATCCGGGTTGCCCTGCCTGTGTAATTTCCCTGGCCTACCTGACCCCATTAGTGACAAAAAGCAGGCATGCCCCATTCCTGTTCTTTTTTTCAGCATTACTTTTTCTGTCCCCAGCCTTAGTTGAGATTTAAAGGATGAATGGGATTAGCCATGTGAAAAAAAGAAGGGAAAAATGTAGAAGGCAGAAGAACAAAATGATTAAATGTCCCAGGGCAGTATGTATGTGGAACTCTTAAAAAAATTCGATATTGAGCCGGGCGTGGTGGCTCACGCTTGTAATCCCAGTACTTTGGGAGGCGGAGACCGGAGGATCCGGGTTCGCGGCCAGCCTCAGCTCTCTCTCTCTCTCTCCCTGTCTCTCTCTCTCTCTCTCTCTTTCTCTCCTTAGTGAGGCCCTCCGCAACTTTGTGAGTTTTCAAAATAAAGTATAAAAAATAGGGCCGGGGGCGTAGCGCGGAGGTAGAACCTACGCCCCTGCGTTCAATCCCCAGTACCGCAAAAAAAAAAAAAAGTTTGATATTAGAGCCGGGCGTGGTGGTGTACACCTGTAATCCTAGTACTTGGGGAGGCTGAAGACTGGAGGATCACAGTTCTAGGACAGCCTTAGCAAGTAGTGAGACTCATCAACTAGTGAGACCTGTTTCAAAAGAAAAATAAAATAGGGCTGGGGTGTAGCTCGGAGGTAGAATGCCCCTGGGTTCAATCCCCAGTACCCCCCCATACACACGTTCAATATTAGAAATGATTGAGAGCTTGGTTGATATATGATCAGATGAGACTGGCAGTCAGATTATATTTTATAAATTAAAGGGATTTTTTTTTTTTTTTGCAGTACCGGGGATTGAACGCAGGGGCGTTCTACCACCGCGCTACGCCCCCGGCCCTATTTTTATACTTTATTTTGAGACTGGGTCTCACAAAGTTGCGGAGGGCCTCACTAAGTAGAGAGAGAGAGAGAGAGAGAGAGAGAGAGAGAGAGATTGCGAGCGTGCGCATGCACGGGCTGAGGCTGGCCGCGAACCCGGATCCTCCGGTCTCTGCCTCCCAAAGTACTGGGATTACAAGCGTGCGCCACCACGCCCGGC
>PVJS01049741.1:0-14565 GCA_004027185.1 Glis glis | reverse complement strand
GCACGCTTGTAATCCCAGTACTTGGGAGGCTGAGACAGGAGGATCCAGGTTCGTAGCCAGCCTCAGCTACTTAGGCCCACTGCAACTTAGTGAGACCCTGTTTCAAAATAATAAAAAATAGGGCTGGGGGTGTAGCCCAGAGGTAGAATGCCCCTGGGTTCAATCCCCGGTACCGCAAAAAAAAAAAAACCACAAAAAAACAAAAATAAGACCAATTTGTCCATTTGGGCAATGAATCTTATTTTGCCGCATTTAACTCTTTCAGGCATTTATGAATCATCTCTTCTAAGAGACGGTAAACTCTGGGAGGACAGAGTGTTGTCATTTCCCCATCTTATCCTCTGTGATGCCCACAATGGCGCTTTGCAGTTAATAAAAGAAATTTGGAAAAAGAAGAAAAGATGATTGATCTACTGTCATTTAAATGATATTCATGACTTCTTTTTCCAGTAATTCATAGTGAAAATTTTCAAATAAAGAAAAACTTAAAAAATTTTACAGTGAGCACTCAGATGTCTTCTACCTAAAACTTACAATTAACATTTTACTACACTTGTTTTATTTTTTATTTTTTGGCGGTACCGAGGATTGAACCCAGAGGTATTCTACCTCCGGGCTACACCCCCAGCCCTATTTTTAATTCTTTATTTTGAAACAAGGTCTCACCAAGTTGCAGAGGGCCTCACTAAGTAGCTGAGGCTGACCGCGAACCCAGATCCTCCTGTCTCAGCCTCCCAAGTACTGGGATTACAAGCGTGCACCACCACGCCCAGCTTTTTACTACACTTGTTGAGTCACATATCCACAGATTTGCTTTTAAAGTTCAAGTAATAACTAAGAGTATTAAAAATTGAGCTGGGCATAGTGTTCTAGCCCTGTAATACCAGCTACTCGGGAGGCTGAGGCAGGAAGATAAGTTACAGGCGAGCCTGGACAACTTAGACAGACCAGGCCTATATCAAAATAAAATAAAAATAGGACTGGGGTTGTAGCTCAGTGGTATAGCGCTTGACTAGCATGCACAAGGCCCTGGGTTCAATCCTCAGTACTGTGCCCAAAAAAAGAAGAAAAAAAATTTGAAATTTAGATTCTGTAATTTTTGAAACTTGATTTGACTAAACTTTAACTATGGCTCAAACACCGCTGCAATTATAAAAGATCAAGTAAAAGACTGGAAGTTAAGCACACTGGTTTATGATTTTACCCTTCCCTGACTTTGCCAGGCTGAACTTGTATGTATTTGAAATGCCTTCATCTGTGAAATAATAGAATGTAAATTTTTTTTGGTGGTGGTACTGGAGATTGAGCCCAGGGGCATTCTATCTCTGAGCTGCACCCCCCAGCCCCCTTTTTTAAATTTTTAATTTTGAAACAGGGTCTCGCTAAGTTGCTGAGGCTATCCTCAAATCTGCGATCTTCCTGTCTCAGTCTCACAAGTACTGGGATTACAGGCATGTGCCGCCATGCCTGGCTTAGAATGTAAATCTTTAAAGGGGCAAAACATTAATCAAACAGAATTTTGCTACCTAACAATGAATTATATCCAACACAACACATCCAAGTGGCGAGAATCTCAGCCTCTTACCTTGCATAATCGACAGGTGTCTTCCCACTAGAATCTTGTGTGCCTGGGTCTGCTCCATATACTGCTAGTAATTCAGCCTGTAAAATCTGCCCTGCTTTGGAGGCAACATGGAGTGGGGTGTTTCCTTTTTCCTAGGAATCATTAATAAAAAGTAGACAAAAAAGCTAGTTAGATAAACTAAAGGCTATTTGAACAACAACTGTTTCAATTTAATATCTGAAACAATTCACATTTTCTTACAGGATGAAAGAAGTTGGCTTGGGCTCCTAAAGATAACAGTCTCAGACAGGTTTCAAGATTCCCTGTTCTCACGCTTGAATGGAGTTGCTGAAAAACACACAAACAAAAAAAGAATAGTTTTTAAAAAGCTTCAGGAATGATGTACTAGAGCAGCTGGTAGACTATTTTAATGTATGTTACATTAGTAATACATCATCTTTATTTGGCTCAGGGGCGGATGGAACAGTCACAGTCCCTTCGCTGGTCACAATCACTCCTAGGCTACAGGGTGTTGTCAGGCTGACTTGCCCAAATGCAGAGCTGATTCAAGCAAGTGGGACGACCAGAACCTGAATGAGAGGTAGCATGAGGAGGTGGTTCCATGTGGCTCTGAAGTCTGATAGACCTGAATTTCAAGCCCTGCTTCCTTCAGGCTGTGTAACCTTGAGAAAGTTCTTTAAGCAAGCTCTCAGTTTCTTTATCTCTAAAATGGTGATAACAATGCTACCTATCAACAATGTTATTGTAAGGATTCAATGATACAATAAAGTGCTTAGCACTGAACCTGGTATACATGAAACACTCAAAGAATTCATATGCTGTTATAATAATAATAAAATATAACAACAATAACAAGTTGTTGTCATTGCTACTGAACCTAGGGCTTTCTAATTCTACACCATGCAAACTGTGGGACTCTGCTTTATACCATACCCTCTCCACAGCACTATTCCTATCCATCATGATTTCCTGAAATCTCTCAGGGTGAGAAATAGGTGTGTGGTAGGCCAAATTCTGTACTACTGCAGAAAAGTCTTAAACATTCTGAAGATGAACTGCTTTCCTTCAAGTCTCATCTGGAACTGTCCAAGATGCAATAACCCTTATCATAGGAATCTATTCTAGCATCTGCATTCAAGTCTTTTTTTTTAATTTTTAAAAAGTTGGTTAAAAGCCGGGCATGGTAGCGCATGCGTGTATTCACATTACTTGAGAGTCAGAGACAGGAGGATCATAGGTTCAAGGACAGTCTCAGCAAGTAGCAAAACTCTCGGCAACCTAGTAAGACCCTATTTCAAAACAAAAAATAAAAGGCCGGGGGTGTAGCTTAAGAGGTAGAATGCCCCTAGTCTCAATCCCCAGTATCAGTTAAAAAAAAAGGTTGGTTAAAAAAAGAAAACCATGTAATCCCAGTACTTGGGAGGCTGAGACAGGAGGATCCGTGTTCACGGCTAGCCTCAACTACTTAGTGAGGCCCTCTCCAACTTAGTAAGATCCTGTTTCAAAATAAAGAATAAGAAATAGGGCTGGGGGTGTAGCTTGGAGGTAGAATGCCCCTGGGTTCAATACCCAGTACTGAAAAAAAAAGAAAACTACCTAAATATTGTCAATTAATGAAATTAACAATTATATACATTTCTATACAAAATTAAACATTCTGAGTTGTAAGCACCCATACTCCATGTAAGTAAGCATTCGTCAAAAGCAGTGCTTTGAAAATTAAGATGTGCATTTCTTTTTTTTTTTTTTTGCGGTACCGGGGATTGAACGCAGGGGCATTCTACCTCTGTGCCACGCCCCCGGCCCTATTTTTTTATACTTTATTTTGAAACCGGGTCTCACGAAGTTGCAGAGGCCTCACTAAGGGGAGAGAGAGAGAGAGAGAGAGAGAGAGAAGGAGAGAGAGAGAGCGAGAGAGCTGAGGCTGGCCGCGAACCCGGATCCTCCGGTCCTCCGGTCTCCGCCTCCCAAAGTACTGGGATTACAAGCGTGCGCCACCACGCCCGGCGAGATGTGCATTTCTTATGGCATCTCTCAAAAACATGTGAAAAGCCGGGCACAGTGGCACATGCCTGCAATCCCAGTACTTGGGAGGCTGAGACAGGAGGATCACAGGTTCGAGACTAGTCTCAGAAACTTAGACTCTCAGCAACCTAGCAAGACATGTTTCAAACAAAAAATAAAAAAGAGCTGGGGGTGTAGCTTGGAGGCAGAATGCCCCTGGGTTCAATTCCCAGAACCAAAACCCAAAAAACAGCAACAAAAAAACATGTGAAAGCCCCATAGAGAAAACCATCTACTAATTTTACAAGTATGACAAACCATCCGGGGGTACTGCAGCTTTGAGTCACAACCTGCTCTCTGAAGATCCTTCTCCCATGCAACCTGGAAACCTGGAGAAGTGAGCCCTCTTCCTTTGCTATGTTTTGTAGGCCTTATTAGAAACAACTGTCCTGCAAACTTTTTAGACACTTCTAGAAACAAACTCTGAGATGGCTCCTATTTCAAAGTTAAACAAACAAAAAAGCTTATCGAAATGTAATTTAAAAACCACACTGGAGAATCACAAATAGTTTTCTAGATACTCATTTTTCTGCTTAGCCCTTGTGCCTCCACTAGGATGAATGTCTGCCATTTGCATTAAGATTAAAGACGAAACCAATTGCAAAAAAAAAGCTGTTATTAATTATTTAATGTAAAAAAATGAGTTTTGTTTTTCTTACTTCCTTTTTAACTCCCCCCCAAACAATACAATATGCTGTCTCATTCAGCTCTTTTGAGAATTTAAAAAGGTGTGACCCACCTTACTGAGATCTTTGGCAGTCACATTATCATCATCCCGGCAGGGCAGGCGGTGCACAAAGGCTAACATCTGATACTTGGCTCTGATGAATTCTGCTTTATTGGGGCTGGTTCGAAAACAAAAAAGAAAACAGTTCACTTGCAGTTCAGACACAACATTTCCCACTCTTTGTACTGTAAGAAGAGGAAGTGACCCACATCCCCCACTTGAGAATAAAATGGACAATGCTGAAATAAGTTTCAGCAACAAGACCTGCAGTCTGAAAACATACATTAGTCATTATAATGGCTAGGACTGCAGAATACCTGCTTTTTATAGCATCTTTCTTCTCTGTGTAATTTTCTTAATTGACTGCAACCTTGGGAGGAAGTGGCATTTTGTCACATCTTACATGTGAGGCATCAGGCAGACTGGTGCCCAGAACTAGATTTCTAGTCTGACTGCCTCTTGTTTGAGTAGCTAAGTTAAAATCTGATTACATCTACAGCTGCTAAGCTGTGATCTCCAACTGGAAAAATCATTAACTCCTGTTTGATAACCATGCAACAAAGATGGCCTCCGCTTGAATTTCTACCAGCAAAGAGCCTGATGCACAACTGGGGTAACCACGTCCTGTGCTGTCTCTGTGAAGGGAGATCTAAAATAGCTGCACTCCTTTCAGCAGGCCCCATTTGTTATGGAGAAATAGAAGTATTTATAAACATTCCACTCACTGTACTTTATCCTGTGGATTAGCTTTACGTCTTCCACTCATAATAGAGGCAGGGTCCAGCAGAGAATGCTCCCATATAGAGTTAGCACCATTGTTATACAAGGTCTCAACCATCTAAAACCAAGCAGTATGAAACCATATTTTAATTTCTTTCCACAAATATCAGAAGGGAATCAGTGGCAAGTGGGAAAACAAAGCCCCATTATATACACTAACATGTCTGGGGTATCTGATTTTTGAATAAGAAAGATGAACCTGTGTGCAGGATTTGGCTCTGACCAGCAGGACAGCTGAGTCCCTAGATGGGTTTGATTGTAGAGTACTTATAAATTGAAGGAAGAGTAATTGACACTTAAGGGTAGTGTTTCCAAGCCTGAACAAATACTATTTCACCCATGTACTATTTATATTAGTTGTTTACTATTTTGTCTTTAAGTCTACCCATTTAAAAAATCTTTATTAACAATTACGATCTGATGTACTAGTTAGTTTTCTCATACACATTTAAATTACACAATGATTAAAATAAATACTTGAGTATTGCCTACCTCTGTCTTGATTACCACTGGGGTTTAGGTTCCATACTTTAGGAATTGTTGTTTTAAGATCAACCCTAGCATTTTTTTTTTTTTTTTTTTTGTGGTACTGGGAATTGAACCCAGAGGCATTCTACCTCTGAGCTACAACTCCAGACTGATTTTATTTCTTATTTGGAAACAAGGTCTCACTAGGTTGCTGACAACCTCACTAAATTGCTGAGGCTGTCCTCGAACCTGCAATCCTCCTGTCTCAGCCTCCCAGTACTAGGATTACAAGTGTGCACCACCATACCTGACAACCCTAGCATTTTAAACTACTCATCTCTGGCTTTGTAAACACAGACCTGAGAGCAGTACACACCCCCTTTCACATGAGAATGGGCTATTGGAAACTTCTAAACAAAAGTTACTAATAAACCCTACCTTCCAATTTCATTTCAAAGCACACTCACTTCTAAAATGGCCCCATTTGCTTTCTCCATTCACAGAGATATTTTCACACTAGAGATCCAAACCCACTAGTTTGGCCTGTTAGTTCAAGCAAGCAAGTTTAAGGGACATGCTATGCAGCTGCCACAGATTTAGCAATGTACACCCAAGACAAATGAAGGAAGGCAGAACATATACTTAAATCCTGAGTTTCAAGAGAACCTGAAGAGGCCAGGCATGGTGGCGCACGCTTGTAATCCCAGTACTTTGGGAGGCAGAGACCGGAGGATCCAGGTTTGTGGCCAGCCTCAGCTCTCTCTCTCTCTCCCTCCTTGTCTCTCTCTCTCTCTCTACCTAGTGAGGTCCTCCGCAACTTCATGAGACCCGGTTTCAAAATAAAGTATAAAAAAATAGGGCCGGGGGTGTAGCGCGGAGGTAGAACACCCCGGGGTTCAATCCCCGGTACCGCAAAAAAAAAAAAAAAAAAAAAGAGAGAACCTGCAGAATGTGTACCTAAAATAGAGGTCCAAGTAGCATGACACTGGACCCCAAATAAGACAAAGAGCCCACCTAACATTTAATGGAGTGTTAGGCATGCAATCCAAACATATAATTTGGAATCTGACTAGTAATGAGAGCTTTGAGAAAACTTAAATCGGATATTTCAGAAATTTCTAAGGAACCTCAGAAATTTTTTTCCTGCTTTTTATAAAAGCAGGAAAAAAATGTTCTAAAACTATTAGCAAGAGCCAAGTACAGTGGCACCTGCCTATAGTCTCTGTACTTGGGAGGCTGAGACAGGAGGATTGCAGGTTTGAGGTCAGCCTCAGCAATTTAGCAAGACCCTGTTTCAAAATAAAAATTAAAAAGGGCTGGAGGTATAGCTCAGAGGTAGATCATTCCTGGATTCAATCACCAGTACCACCACCACCACCAAAAAAATAAAATTTAGCAGGTACATGATTACGTTCATTAATGGAAAATTTTTCAGGAAGTAACTGAAATATTCATCATGGTATACGGAAGTTTCAGAAACATTCATCGTGGTATATGGAAAAGATGGACTGTTTATTTATTATTTATTTATTTATTTTTGTGGTACTCGGGATTGAACCCAGGGGTGTTCTGCCTCTGAACTATACCCCCAGCCCTATTTTTATTTTTTCTTTTCTTTTTTTGTGGTACTGGGGATTGAACCCAGGGACATTCTACCTCCAAGTTACACCCCCAGCCCTGTGTTTTTTATTCCTTATTTTGAAACAGGGTCTCACAAATTGCGGAGGGCCTCACTAAGTAGCTGAGGCTGGCCACGAACCTGGATCCTCCTGTCTCAGCCTCCCAAGTACTGGGATTACAAGCGTGCGCCACGTGCGCCACCATGCCTGGCTCTGAGGCTGGCTTTGAACCTCCGATCTTCCTGTCTCGGCCTCCCAAGTACTGAGATTACAGGTGTACACTACCACACCCAGAAAAATGGACTATTTAAAAAGCAATTTTTATTTAGAAAGTCAGCAGTAAAACATCACTATGAAATTTTAATTTCTATTTATATATACATAATTGAATTTTGGGGACAATATCCATGTTAGGAGAGAAAAAATCTTAAATGATGAATTCTGTACAGGATAATATTTACACTATACACAGAACTAATGGGCACAGCACCTTTACTTAATTATGATCCAAACATTTTTGTAAGATTTAAGATGTATACTAGGAAAGGTCAGGCACAGTGGCACGAACCTGTAATCCCAACTACTCAGGAAGCTGAGGCCACAAGGATTGCAAGTTTGAGGCCAACCTGGGCAACTTAGCAATACTCTTGTCTCAAAATAAAAGTATACTAAGAGAAATTTTAGTTGCTAAAACATGAGCCCCCAAACATAAACTACACCCTGTGTTCTTATTCCTTACCTGAAGCAGTGTTGGAGGCCATGGTGTATGTTTAAGATGCCTTACTTGGGAGATATGACGCCCTAGACTCCGATGGACACTGCAACACTCGTCACATATAAAAGTTCCCCTATTTACTGATGCCCAGGAAGGATCTGGAAAGACAATGAAATGTGAGCAGCAAGGATACCAGTTGGTTGCTATACTACAGGATGGCAAAAAAAAAAAAAAAATGACAAGTTTTGTTTTTCAGAAAAACAAGACATTTTTGTTGTTTTACTGTGCTCGTCAACATATCAACCTGGTGATCGTGTCAGATAACACTACCTACCCTGGCTGGTTAGGTACAATGTTACCTGAGACTAACAGCCCTAAATAAGCAGTTACCTTCTTTCTGGTTCAGGGCTCCAGTCTGTAGCCTGAATGTGGATCGACCATCTAAGAAGCATGCTCTTTCATTCAATAAATGAAGCAAATTGAGGGTACAAATGTAACAATCTGAGTCCATTTCCGCAAACAGCAAGAGAACATAATTTTGACAGTGAACTATCCATATAGCAGCATCTGAAGTAAATGAAATGATTGCTGCTGTAATCCGCTGCTACAAACCAAGACTTCCATATGCTAACAGAAAGCTGTGAGTGACAGAACTATGAAGTTGCTCAGCTGCTATGGTTCTGGCAGTGAAATCTGGCTCCCTGTACTAGGAAATGTTTCATGATATCCATTAGTTGTCTTCAACAAACTGTGGAGTCCATTTTGCAACTGATCTGAAAGAAACCGCTCCACAGAGACAAAGCTGTCAAATAAAAATGAGTAGTATTTTTGGTATGTCTAACACTTACCTTTTTCCCTTTGAAACCCTACAGAGCTTCATTAGACATACTTTATTTATTTATTTATTTATTTATTTATTTATTTATGGTACTGGGGATTGAACCCAGGGGCATTCTACCTCTGAGCCACACCCCCAGCCCTACTTTTTTTTATTCTTTATTTTTGAAACAGGGTCTCGCTAAGTTGCGGAGGGCCTCACTAAGTAGCTGAGGCTGGCCGCGAACCCAGATCTTCCAGTCTCAGACTCCCAAGTACTGGGATTACAAGCGTGTGCCACCACGCCTGGTGACATACTTTAAAACTTAGTAAAATTCACATTTAGTAAGCAGGATAGATCTGGGTAAGTAAATTGAATACTTACAAACCCAAATAAAGACACTGCATCAGACTCACAATTGGGTGACAATAGGTACAGCTTAAGCTGTCTGGTCTAAGGGCTGTATTTTTAAATTCTTCAATATCCTCAAAGGTCTCTAAAATGCATGTATACCATCGTTACCATTTAAGAGTTTATTCAAACCCTTTCAAACTATATAATGAAAAGTTGTGGCATTTCAATCAAGACAAATCTTAGAGCCAGAGCATGCAGTGGTTAGGAGGGTTGGCTGTGGAGATAAACAGTCCACGGTCTGAACCCAACTCTGCTACTTCATGCACAATGACCTCAGACAATTTACTTCTTTGAGTGTCCTCACCATGGATCACACAGTAATAACAACACATCTTGGGGGTTTGAGGATATGGAGTAAGTACAGTATCTCTCATATAGTAAGTATTCAGTAATGTTAGCAGTTATATCCTTTCTAAATTCTTTTCTTTCTTGCCTTTTTTTTTTTTTTTGGTCCTGGGGATTGAACCCAGAGGCATTCTACCTCCAAGCTACACCCCCAGTCCTATTTTATTTCTTATTTGGAAACAGGGTCTCACTAGGTTGCTAAGAATCTTGCTAAATTGCTGAGGCTGGCTTTGAACCTGCGATCCTCCTGTCTCAGTCTCCCAAGTACTGGGATTACAAGTGTGCGCCACCACACCTGGCTCTAAATTATTTTCTAAGTATCATTCAGAATTTCAAGAGCCTGAGGCTGAGACAGGAGGACTGCAGGTTCAAGGACAGTCTCAGCAAAAAGTGAGACTCTCATCAACCTAGAGAGACCATTTAAAAATAAAAATAAAAAATAAGGCTGGGGTTGTAGCTCGGAGGTAGAATGCCCCTGGGGTAAATCCCCAGTACCGCCAAAAAAAAAAAAAAAGAAAAGAAAAGAAAAAGAATTTCAAGAGCCCACTAAAATTCATGATCAGTAGAAAAAAAATTTTGATCGGGAATAAAATATCGAATGTTCCATGTAAACACTGTAGTACTGTAGTGGAAATCTCTGGAGTTTTCAGGGAACTGAATTTAGACTATGATATATTTATTTATTTATTTATTTTTTGTGGTACCAGGGATTGAACCCAGGGGTGTTCTACCTCCAAGCTACACCCCCGGCCTTATTTTTTATACTTTATTTTGAAACCGGGTCTCACAAAGTTGCAGAGGGCCTCACTAAGTAGCTGAGACTGGCCCGACCCTGGATCCTCGGGTCTCCGCCTCCCAAGTACTGGGATTACAAGTGTGCGCCACCACGCCCGGCTAGACTATGATATATTTAAAATGGATTGGATTCATTTTAAAAAAAGTAAAAATAATTTTTTTTAAACTGGGGATTGAACCCAGGGGCATTCTACACCCCCAGCCCCATTTTTTTTTTGAAACAGGGTCTCATAAATTGCTGAGGCTGGCCTCGAACCTGCAATCCTCCTGTCTTAGCCTCCCAAGTACTGGGATTAATTATAGGCATGTGCCCCTGAACCTGGCAAAATATCTGAGAAGACATAATCATAGTTAAATATTTGCCATGAAACAAAACAGAAACAAAATAATTCAGAGAAGTATAACTTTGTCAGTATTGCTATGCCATTCTAAAGAGTAAAGATGGGAAACATCAAGAGGAGGGATCTCTAGGAAAACACGTAACATTGTTTTCTGTAGTACAGTACCAGTACTAATGTCAAAAAAGACTGGGAGCAGAGCTTTGGTTTCCACATATCTTTCAGGGGGTTCAATGTATTCTTGGAGGAGATTAAAACAGGAATAAGACAGCAAGGATTTAACATTCAGTGTAGTTCTCCAGCCGGGTATGGTGGCACACACGTGCAATTCCTGTGTTAACCTGTATTTGGGAGGCTGATACAGGAGGATTGCAGTCGCGAAGCCAGCCTTGGCAACCTAGCGAGGCTCTCAGCAACCTAGTGAGACCCTGTTTCCAAATAAAAAATAAAATCAGGCTAGGGGTGTAGCTCAGAGATAGAACACCTCTGGGTTCAATCCCTAGTAACACACACACACACACACACACACACACACACACACTTGGGAGGCTGAGACAGGAGGATCACAGGTTCGCAGCCAGTCTCAACTATTTAGTGAGGCCTTCCGCAACTCAGTAAGACTCTGTTTCAAAAATAAAGCATAAAAATAGGACTGGGGGTGTAGCTCGGAGGTAGAATGCCCCTGGGTTCAGTCCCCAGTACCGCAACAAAAAAAAGTGTAGTTCTCATTAGTCTCTTAAACATCATTGACCAAAAACTGACATAAAGAATATTAGAATATTAACATATAAAAAATGAAAACTGAGTTTGTGGGAATGAGGTTGGATAAAACCTTTCCAGTTTATCTGGACGCTTTATGCCAGGGCTTCTTAACTTCAGCTCCACGGATACCACAAATGGACTTCAAAAATGCCTGCCCCCCCAATCTTACATAAATCTTGTGTGAAAGAGTAGGGATATGTGCATTTTTCCAGGAAGAAGGCTTTAGTGTTCATTGTGAACTCAAGGGGACCCTAGCCCTATAAGAAACTTTTGCCAGGGCATGCAGAAAGGCACACAAATCCCTAGCTGCTCAAGTTCAAGAACATTTCAAGGTAGCCTCATTATATTCAAAACAGGAAGGAAGTGACTCAAGCCTCTGTAGGTTAGGCCTTCAAGACAACTAAAATGATACAATGGAAGAGAACATGTTCTGAAATACATAAAATGCTGAAAAAATACAAGTTAGTGGCCAGGTGCGGTGACACACACTTGTAATCCCAGTACTTGGGAGGCTGAGACAGGAGGATCACAGGTTCGAGGACAGCCTCAGCAATTTAGCAAGGCCCTCTGCAAGTTAGTGAGACCCTGTTTCAAAATAAAAAGAATAAAATAGGGCTGGGGGTGTAGCTCAGAGGTAGAATGCCCCTGGGTTCCATCCCCAGTACCGCAAAAAAAAAAAAAAAAAAAAAACCAAAAAAACCCACACAAGCTAGTATTTACTGGGGCAATAGAGAAGCAATTTGCCTGTGCCCCATATAATCCCTCGAGAAGAATACACACCTCAAGAGGAAGTTTGAAGCCAGACACTTGTGAATCAAATGCATCACAAAACGTCAACTGAAAACAGGCAAGAAAAGGAAGTGGAACAAATAACATCTTAAGAGAAAATGATAGAGTTTTTTTTATAAACTAGGTTTATAAAACACCTCTTCCTAAACTCTTCTATCCCCTTATTTTCTTCAAAGGAAATTGGTTATACCATCTGCACTACCTGGGCCATGAAATAACCACTGAAAGGTTGAGTTATCATAGTACTACTTAAAATCAGTCTCTGCCTTCAAATGACAAGATGAAGATAGCAAAGCTACAAAGACACTGGTGTTCAATGATTTAATTAAGATTGCTTTTTGGAAGCCGGGCATGGTGGCGCATGCTTGTAATCCCAGTACTTGGGAGGCTGAGACAGGAGGATCCGGATTCGGGGCTAGCCTCTGCTACTTAGTGTTGTCCTCCGTGTCTTAGTGAGACCCTGTTTCAAAATAAAGAATAAAATATAGGGCTGGGGATGTAGCTCGGAGGTAGAATGCCCCTGGGTTCGATCCCCAGTGCTGCAAAAAAAAAAAAAAAGCTTTTTGGATACTATTGTACCAAGAATGTCATTTGCCATTTGAATTATTTCAAACTCAAGGCTGATATATCCAAGGACCCAAAACAGCATCTAATACTCAGTTCCAATTGCTAAAACAGATCTGATCTTTAAATCAGATAGCACGCATGGGAAGAATGGTTTTGGCTTTTCAATGCTCCTATATGCTTATGCTTATACTACCCGTATAAACTTCGCGCTTGTTTGGTAGACTGTAATGAATCCATAATTTAGAAAATCAACTGTTGCTTTAGTGGACTGCAAGGGTTCTGAACTGAGTAACATAACACACACACACACACAAGCACAAAAAAAGGATGGACCATTCAATGAAATGATACTAAGAATATCCACAAAATCTTCCTGACCACTGAGCATGGTACTCCCAATTATCCCCACGGGAAAAATGAGGAAATCAAGGCTTGACCAAGTGAAGTCACCAGCCCAAGGTCATTAAGAGGCAACATCTAGCGTGAACCAAAGCCCTTTGGATCTCTAAACTTGAGACAAGCACTGACTCCCAAGTGTTGGTTGTGTTTGCAGGACCCTGACCTGGAGATTCTCTCGGTGGAGCGGCTGCGGGGATGTCAGGAGCAGGGACGTTATCCACCCAGACCTTCTGGCAAGTTTCAAAGAGGGAAGCCGGGAGTGTGGCCCACCCGGGGAAAGGCCCCCTTGTGGGACAGGGGTCCGGTGAGGGGTGACACCTGCAGCCTCTGGGGGCCGCAGCCGGGTGGACGCTTGCATTTTACTTCTGTAATTGGCCTTCCTGTGATTGCCCAAGCCCCTTCCTGTCGGGGGAGCGGCCCTGGCCCCCGCCGCTTCCCTGGCGGGCCCTGGACGTGGGGGCGAGAGGGAAGGACCGAAGGGACGAGCTAGACAGGAGGGCGGCGGCCCCCTGCCCGCCCAGCTGACGAGCCGGAGACAGGTCTCGCCCAGGCAGCACTGGAGTGCCCCTCGCTGCGACCGAGGTCGCGGGGCGCTGGGTTCGGCCGCGGGAATCCGCAAGCCCCGAGGGGGCGGCCCCGGGGCAGAGGTCCGGGCCAGAAGAGCAGAGGGGAGCGGCCCGGCCGGTGCGACTCACCCGGCCCGCTGCAGTCGGCGCATACGTCGCTGCTCCGGAGCCGCTTCGACATGGCTCCCGTCTCCACCTGCGGCGAACTAGGGATCCCGGGACAGCGAAGGCAACGGCGGCGACAGCGCTTCCGCTCTAACGGGTCCCCGCCGCAGCGCTGGCGGCGGCGGCGCCTCTCCCCTCAGCGCCTCGCAGCTGCGGCGCAGCACGCATGCGCGGGGAGGCGCCCTTCTGCGCCTGGTGGGTCATGTGACCGGAAAGGGCAGGCTTCCATGTTGCCATCTTGAGTGAGGGCAGGTTCTTACCCAGCATTCTCTTGAAAAGATCCCAGCACGGATTAATACCAGGGGAAGCAGCGGAATCTTGTGACCAGAACTTTGCGATCATAATCTCCCTGAGGCAATCAATGGTTAAATCAAGTTCATTCATTCATCCCGCTAGTCAACTGTTCCGGACACTGGAGAAAAACAGCAGTAAGCGAAGACCACACTTTCCGTCTGTACATTCTACTAATGGTAGCTCTAGAATAAAATGAGTAAAATAAGAATATATTAGATACTTCCTCCTTTAACCTGCAGTTTGAATCTTGTGTGTGTGTGTGTGTGTGTGTGTGTGTATGTGTGTGTGTGTGTGTGTATGTGTGGTACTGGGGATGGAACCTAGGAGCCTTCTACTTCTGAGCTGTACCCCCAGCC
>PVJS01049739.1:0-14565 GCA_004027185.1 Glis glis | reverse complement strand
AAAAAAAAAAAAAAAAAAAAACAAAGGTCTAGCTTCTAGATAGCAAATTCCCTGAGAACAGAAACCATTTCTTATTCATTTGTTTTCCCATACCTACCACCATGCCTCACATATAGCAATTTTTTTCTTTCTTTTTTTTGTACTGGGAATTGAACCCAGGGGTGCTCTACCACTAAGCTACATCCACAGCACTTGTTTTGAGACAAGGTCTCACTAAGTTAACCAGCCTGGCCTCAAACTTGTGATACTCCTGCCTCAGCCTCCAGAGTGGCTGGGATTACAGGTGTATGCTGCTACAGCTGGCTATCACAATTCTTTTTCTCTTTTTTTAAATTGGTGCATTATGGTTATACACAATAGTGGGGTTTATTACATATGTGTAAATGTGTAATTGCTGTAGCAATTCTTTTGTTTGTTTGCTTTTGTTTTGGTACAAGGGGCAGTCTACCTCTGAACTACACACCCAGCCCCTTTTATTTATTTATTTATTTTATTTTGAAACAGGGTCTCACTAAGTTGCCAAGGCTGGCTTCAAACCTTTGATCCTCCTGACTCAGCCTCCCAAGTACTGGAATTACAGTTGTGCGCCACCACGCCCAGTTCATGGTGTCTTTTGAAAAGTAAAGATTTAAATTTTTTCTTTTATAAAGTATCATGATTTTATATATTCTACTATTACAGCACTTACATTGTATTTTAATTTTTTCAATATCTCTCTCCCCTCTAATTCTTGTAAAGCACTGATTGTCTTTTTTGTTTTTAACCTATTTTACTCACTCATTCTTCCAGCATAGATTCGCTGTGCTAGAAATACACATATATATATATATATCTGTGAATGAGTGTCAGTGTCTATATATCCAAAAACTGTGTTAGGTGGTTCAGAACTGTGCTTAGAAGAATAAAGAAAACATATGTTGACCTACTTTAAGCAAATTCAGACTTATTATTACATTGCATTGCAAAGAACAGGTATTTAATAAATTTTTGCTAAATGAACAATAGCATTAACTTAATGAATACAAAATTCTCCAATTCCATGACCACTCATCAAGCCTAAGAATCACAAGATCCATAAAGTATTTCTACGGAGTCTGAGAAAATGTAGGGCATTGTAAGTTCAAGACCTTTGGAATCAGACAAACCTGGGTTCAAATCCTTGCATTCCCATACTAGCTGTGCAACCACTTTACTCCTGTTAGTCTCCATTAGTCTGTTAGCCCTATTAGTCTGGAGCAATAATTTCCAAATTTTGTTGATCAAACACCTTATCAGCAAAAAATCTGAAAATATTCCCACTAGCATACACTATTTATTTGGAGTATTCAACCACTAGATTAAAAACACAATATATATATTATATACAATATATAAACAATATAATACACAAAATATTTAAGATATTATGAAAAGCAAGCATGAATAAGTTGTAATGTTTTTCTCATCCCTCACTGTGAGACTAGTGGACTAGAAGAGAGAAAAAGATAATACAAAGAAACACAAGAGTATGTAAAAGGGGCTCCAAAAGATCAGACTGTCATTTGGTCCCACAAACAAAACACTAGTTCCATGAGGACTAATTTGTTTTGGGTTTTCTTCTATTTTTAAAAACAGAACAGAAAACCTTTTCCTTTCACCTTTGAATAATAGGCTTATTTTCTCTTTAGAACAGTAGTGTTTATTACAGAAGATTTGGAGAATAGACAAAAAAAAACCAACACATTATATATATCAGTGTCTCAAAGAATTTCCATAATCTTTACCTCAAATAATATTAATAGCCATTAGTATCTATTTGATTAATAAGGACTAAAAATACAGAACACAAAATGAGAGAGTAAAGCTGAAATCTCAGAATATGATACTAGTAAACTTCTAATATTTTAGCTACTAATTAAAAATATTGGTAAATAATGAAAAAGCTTACTAGTTAGTATATCTTTGAATCCACTGAAAATTATGACAATATAGCATCATACAAAATGTATATGATGTAATGTTAGTTTTGTTTTTTTGTTTTGTTTTTTGTTTTGTTTTGTTTTGTTTTTGCAGCATGGGGGACTGAACCCAGGACTTCACATGTGCTAGGCAAGTGCTCTATCTACCAATGAGCTATAACCCTGGCCCATAATGTTAATTTTAAAATACTAAACAAACAACAGTAAAATTACATATACACATGGATGACAAGTATAGGTAAAATAATAATTGCTGTATCAAGACAGTAGACTCATAAGACTTTTATATATTAAATTTTCTAATAATATAGAGGGAATTTTTCAGGGAATTATATTTCCCATGTGGAACCCTTAATTTCCCAAATATTCTTTATCTCTTCTATTTTTTTTGGGGGGGGCACGGTACTGGGATTGAACCCAGGGGAATCCTACCTCCGAGCTACACCCCAGTCCTATTTTTTTATTGTTTATTTTGAAACCGGGTCTCACTAAGTTGCGGAGGCCTCACTAAGGCGCTGAGGCTGGCCACGAACCCGGATCCTCCAGTCTCAGCCTCCCAAGTACTGGGATTACAAGTGTGCACCACCACGCCCAGCTATCTCTTCTATTTTTTATAAAATTATAATAAAACTAACTGACAGCGAGAATCTAACTTGTCAAAGATGTTCCTAGAGTATGTGCAGCTTCAGTCCATTCTTCTACATCAGCTTCAACTTACATTCATACTTTATATTACTAATATCAAACATTTTATAGCTGTATGGTCCTTCAATGTAATTTTCCATATAATGTCTCACAGCAATAATCCTTTTTATCTATACTTTATAGATAAGGAAACTGAGGTTATTCTAGGTTTGAATATTTATCTACTATCAAAAGACTAATAAAGTTAGTACCTTGGTTTTTCTGACTTACTACATACAGCAATTTGCTACACTTTATTGCCCTCTATGATGATAAACATTTTGATTAATAGTCTTCATATATTATCAGATTTTGAATAATCAAAAATGAATTACTCTAAATTTAATATACTTTCCTTACAAGAGTAGTAAATTACATAAATTCACTTCAGTAAGATAGCTAATGAAAACTAAAACTTAAAAGAACTCAGTAAACAAATGCCTTAATCATAAAATTCTACATAATCAAGATTTATATTATAACATTTAAAACATAAATCTTCTATATGATCATCATTCCAACTGTGTTTCTTGGGCAAAATATTTCTAGACATTTCTAAAAGAAACCATTTGAAGAACAAGTAAGCTCAGGGTGCTAAAGCAATTTTTAAATATCAATCTTATCCACATGAGTTAATATACCAATTTTTTCTGAATCAACCATAATTTTGCCTTTGATTTGAACTCAAAAGCTGAATTTCAGATTTTAAAATTATACATACTAGTAATAATAGTCAACTTAACATGATGCTGCCAATGAAAGATCTGAAAGGTCAAATCCCACCAACTTTTCTCACAGATGATAATGGTAAGAATGAGAAGGAATTGATGAAAGGGCTAAGATTTTCTTAGGAGGTCCTATATAGTTAGATTTTATTCTATGCATGAGTCATCTCAATCTTCATAACAGTGAGGAATATATTACTATTATACAAAAACAGGAACAAAGTGGTAAATAACTTGCCTGTATCACATGGCTAGTAAGGATATAGTCGACAACAACCTAGTTGACATGCTTGATTTGAGCACAATGTCTAAAATCACTCAACAAATGAATTAAACAAGTTAACTAAGATGCACCAACCTAGAGTTTAAAATTAATGAACTACCTGCTAATACACATGTTCACCTCTTCCCACTACCTTAACTTCCATCTCTC
Organism: Glis glis; assembly: GCA_004027185.1. Lineage (NCBI taxonomy): Eukaryota > Metazoa > Chordata > Mammalia > Rodentia > Gliridae > Glis > Glis glis. The sequence continues at coordinate 10,765 of PVJS01049739.1, read as the reverse complement.
ATAAAATAGTCACAAATATTCTTACTTCTTTAAAGTACAATAATTAGCAAAGAGCTCTGAGACAATCCATTGTCAAAATATACAATCAGGATATGAACCCTGACCATCTTGATTTTATACTAATTAAAAGGTGTCCAATTTGTAAGGTCAACTATTTTAAAACAATATGGAAAAATAATTATTTAATCACTTCTTACCTCTTCAGGCAATTCACTGTACATGGTTTCAGAGGTAGACAATAAAAATATAGGTGAAAATGATGGTATATCTTGTAGCAGTGTCAGAAAAGTTGCTCTCACAGTTTCACTGACAGCTTCCCACCAATCACCAATGTGAGGCATGTAAACAATACTAGGTACTGTTCTTCGAGCTTCGCGGAATATCTAATTGAGAAAAGAACTGGCATTTAGAAACTCAAAACCATTATGCAGCAACCCCTAGGTATATAAAATGTATCAGACCTGTTACTGTAATAAGTTTCAGCCCTAAAATTTAAGTTCTTCAAGATATGATGCACAAGCCTTACATACAGTTTCTACCTACTCTTGCACCACCAAAAGTGATTATATTTTTACCATTTAGCTATTCTTGTTTAGTAAATATTAATAGTATATGGGTAACAAATTGCTCCATTAATCTATCATGTAGAAATAATAAAGCAAAACACCTCTATAAATATGCTTTAGTCGGGCGTGGTGGCGCATGCTTATAATCCCAGTACTTGGAAGGGTGAGACAGGAGGATCGCAGGTTCATGGCTAGCCTCAGCTACATAGTGAGGCCCTCTGCAACGTAGTGAGATCCTGTTTCAAAATATAGAATAAATAAATAGATCTGGGGTGTAGCTCGGAGGTAGAATGCCCCTGGGTTCAATCCCCAGTACCGCAAAAAAAAAAATGCTGTAAATAAAGAGATAAACATATATCTATGTAAATCAGGTTAAGAGTTTTATCAGAGCCTAGTGTGGTGGCGCACACTTGTAATCCTAGTACTTGGGAGGCTAGGACAGAAGGATCGTGGGTTCGCAGCCAGCCTCAGCTACTTAGTGAAGCCCTCTACAGCTTAGTGAGACCCTGTTTCAAAATAAAGAATAAAAAATAGGGCTGGGGGTGTAGCTCAGAGGTAGAATGCCCCTGGGATCAATCTGCAGTACAGCAAAAAAAAAAAAAAAAAAAAGTTTTATTAGAAAGCTTTCTGTAAAGAAGAAAAAGATAACATTGTTCACATGTTTGAGGACGGTGCCTAATATTTCTCAAAATATGAATTAAATAAACATTTTAATCAAGATGTACCACACTAGAGTTTAAAAGGAATGAACTAGTTGGGCGTGGTAGAGCATGTGTGTAATTCCAGTACTTGGGAGTCTGAGACAGGAAAATCACAGGTTCCAGGACAGCCTAAGCAATGTAGCAAGACTCTCGGTAAGACCCTGTTTCAAAACAAAAATTAAAAAGGGCCAGGGTATAGCTCAGAGGTAGAATGCCCCCGAGTTCAATCCCCAGTATCAGACACAAAAAAGTAATAAACTACCTGCTGATACACTTGTTCACTTCTTCCCATTACCTTAACCTCAATTTTACTTCTCTGAAGAACATTTATTAGCAAAGAGCTCTGAGACAGTTCCATTAATAGAATGTACAAAGTTTTCCTTAGCTGTTTGAAAGATTTTGAATGATATTTTGAGTCATGCTCTCCCAATATATACCAATAAGGACCAGATTGGTATTAGTAAGCTGCCAAGCAGAACTATGGTCCTTTATATGTAAGTGAACAGGCTCAAGCGCCCATCAACAAATTCTTGCACGTTAATTAATACAACACCTATTCGCTATTTTTAACAAGTTTAGATATAAATATAAAACTCGGATTATATTTCTTCAATCTAATGTGGGAATTCTTTTTTTATTCCTTGTTTTTGAAACAGGGTCTCACAAAGTTGCAGAGGGCCTCACTAAGTAGCTGAGGCTGGCTAAGAGCCTGCGATACTCCTGTCTCAGCCTCCCAAGTACTGGGATTACAAGCGTGTGCCACCTTGCCTGGCTCTACTTATTTTCACTGACTTTAAACAAACTTCAATTAGCCCACGTAATGTGTAAGACACAGAAATAAGAACTGAACATTGAAAATTATTAGAATTATCAGAAACTTTCCTAAGAACCAAAAGGACTATTTCATTAATGAGGAAGCTTACCACTTGCATTAATTTATTAAATAATCTGCTGTGCAAAATAAAATATTGTCAAGTAAACCAAATGAAAAAGACTCAAATAAAATTTTCCCCAAAATTGGAAGAAATGTAAATGTATGATCATTCACATCAAAAGAAATATTTGTTCCTCCGCTTCCTTAACATTTGCATATCCACCAATCCAGAACAGTTCTACAATGCAACGCCATCAAAACACACACCCTCCTATCCTCAATCTGGAAATCCAAGGATCTTTTTTCCCCCATTGTTCTTTCAGAAATCCATAAGAGAAAAACAAGCATATATATTGGCAAAAGGAACCGCATAGGAGGAGCACAAAGGCAACTGAGGAATCTGTTTTAAAATTTAAAAAAAAAATTATTACACGCCACCCATTTGGCATGGTACAAAGACAGTTATTGATTCCTTTTATCACTTTCTATTTCCCCGCTCTTTGCTAGTAAAATTAGGGAGAATCAACAGGGAGAGAAAGGTAATCCTATGAAAAAAACTAAGGAGCTACATAGCTTACTGAGAAACCTCATAAAACTAACCAACTAATTCAGCCATGCAAGTTATCACATGCCCAGTGTGCAAGAGAATGAGAAACATGCCTTTTAAAAATGAACTTGTGCTTTTCGTTCTAGTATTTTTAGGTTAGGTTTTCCAGGAATCGGTGTTGAGGACATCCAGCCATTACCAAGTATGAGAGAGGATGAGAACAGCAACAGAAGGTTAAGAGATGACAAGAGCTTCACAGAGCGGGAGGTAAATAATGCAGCGCTGCAGGTGCTTTGACTTTACTGCAAGGCTGACCTAGCTAGGAGCATCACCAGCTCTCAAAGAGATGGCGTTCCGTTAACTTTTGTGTGTGTGAGTGTGTGGTACTAAAGATGGAACCCAGGGGCATTCTATCTCTCAGTACACCCCAGCCCTATTTTTTATTTCTTTATTTTGAAACAGGTCTCACTAAGTTGCGGAGGGCCTCACTAAGGAGCTGAGGCTGGCAGCAAACCCATGATCCTCCGGTATCAGCCTCCCAAGTACTGGGATTGCAAGCGTGCACCACATCTGGCTCTTCGATTGTTCTTTCTTCTTTTCATCAACCCTCTCAACATTAACAAATTGAACATTATAATCTCCCCTGTTATTTCTAAAACCTTTAGGAAAATACCCTCTTTTGTAGAATTTTTTAAATTATATTTGGAAACCTAAAACAGAATTTTAAAAATTAGACAAGTCTAAGAAAATATAGTAAAGCAAAAAGGCTTAGGTAAGAATCCATGAGTCTAATTAAGTGAATTGAAAATTAACCTAACTACATGAGATACCAACATCCAGGGACTATTTTTGTAATTTTACTCCTAATCCTTAAAAGGGAAACCATCTTTATTTTCTTGAAAAAATTAAAAAGCACCAGTGGCCAGGCGTGGTGGCACTAGCCTAGTATTTGGGAGGCTGAGACACGAGGATCACAGGTTTAAGAACAGCCTCAGCAACTAACAAGACTAAGGGCTCAAAGGTAGAATGCCTCTGGGTCAAACCCCAGTACCACACACACACAAAAAATAAAACAGCACTGCTAAAAGAATTTTTCTTTTTAATTCCTTACTTTTTCTCAGAATATTAAAATAAATCGTCATGTTTTCTTTAAATACCTAACTAACCTATTCTAATTTCCCAGTATTTAAAGAATAAAGTCCAAGAATAGCAGTTAAAAATCCTTGGAGTATAACTATATAAAAAAAAAATTTAAGCCAGGCATGGTGGTGCACGCTTGTAATCCCAGTACTTGGGAGGCTGAGACAGGAGGATCACAGTTTCAAAGCGAGCCTCAGCAACTTAGTGAGGCACCTCTGCAACTTTGTGAGACTCTGTTTCCAAATAAGAAATAAAATCAGGCTGGGGGTATGGCTGAGAGGTAGAATGCCCCTGAGTTCAATCCCCAGTACCAAAAAAAAATTAATGTTACTGTAAATTTTATTTTACTATTTTGATAATAAAAAACAGCTCTTCAGTTTGCTGGTTACTTTTAAAGTCGTTGAGTAAAACACCCTCTGTGAAATCAAATAATCAGATAACTCAGAGTAGAAAAATGAAGCCTGGTTTTAATGAAGCGGCAACTGGCTTGGGAACGAGTGATGCCATTTGAACTAGAACAGTACTCACCTACAGGGTGTCTTGGATTGGTGGATGTGCAAGGTGTAGTAGAAAACAGAAAAACTGTTATAGAGAAAAAAAGACAGTAGGCCGAATTACTGAACCAACCGTTTCAAAAGACCTCTGACATGACCAGCACTCTTGCACAAGTAAAATGAACAAACACTGGAGTCCGTGAACTGTTCATTTTGATTTTTTATTTACATAATACAGTCCATTTTCTTCTGGCTTCCTTCTTGCCCCAGCATTATAGTCCCTTAGATAACTAAAAATTTTAAGTTTCTTTATTAGAAAAAAAAAATCTGCTGGGCATGGCAGCACATGCCTATAATCCCAGTACTTAGGAGGCTGAGACAGGAGGATCACAGGTTCAAAGCCAGTCTGGAAACAGAGTCTCAGCAACTTTGTGAAGCCCTCCGCAACTTAGTAAGACCCTGTTTCCAAATAAAAAATAAAATAGGGCTGGGGGTATAGCTTGGAGGAAAAATGCCCCTGGGTTCAATACCCAGCACCACAAAGAAGAAAAATAAAATCACAAACTATTCTCATTGATTACTAAAGATATTAAAGGAAAAAATCAGGCCACTGAAATTGGAAGTATCCAGACAAGGAAGCACTAATGATATGAACTGTACTTAAATTTACAAGGGCTCTAATCATATCAAAATATAATCTTTGAAGTCAGTATTTTAGCTACAACGTTGAAATGTTCAGGGGCTGGGAATATAGCTCAGTTGTAGAGCATTTGCCTAGTATGCACAAGGTTCTGGATTCTGGGTTGAATCACCAGCAGGAATGGGGGGCACTAAATTTTCACCAACTGAACTTTTTTTTTTTTGCAGTGCTAAGGATTGTACCCAAGGCCTTAAGTATGTAAAGCAATCCCCTCTACCACTGAGCTGTACTTTTTTAGGGGGTGGGGGATACTGGGTAATGAACCCAGGGACATTCTACCTCCAAGCTACACCTCTAGCCCTTTTTATTTTTTGTTTCGAAACGAGGTCTCAATAGGTTGCTGAAAGACTTGCTAAGCTGCTGAGGCTGTCCTTGAACCTGTGATCCTCCTGTCTTAGCCTCCCAAGTACTGTGATTATAGGCGTGCCACTATGCATGGCTACCAGAGTATTTTTTATTATCAATTTTGCATGTGTATGTGTGTGGTGGGGGGAAGGTGTGTGCTGTGAACTAAACTCAGCTCATAACCACATGCCAAGCCAGCCCTTTACCAATGACCTATAAGCCCAGCCAGTTCAATATGTTTTCTGAGCTAAGAATTTATAACACCAATAAAGTTATTTTCGTTAGAAACTGAAATCTAGAAAAAAAATTTTTTTGGTACTGAGGATTGAATTTAGGGGCATTCTAACCTCCGAGCCACACTCCCAGCCCTATTTTATTTTTGAAACAAGGTTTCGCTAGGTTGATGAGAGTCTCACTACTTGCTGAGGCTCACCTTGAACCTGATATCCTCCTGTCTCAGCCTCTCAAGTACTGGGATTACAAGCATGTGCCGCCATGCCCGGCTTTGAAATCTAGAAAATTTTTAAACACAAATGTGAATAAAGCATAAGCTCAAGGACAGTATAACTTCCACTTGCCTAAAAGGGACTAGATAGGAAAAAGAAAAACTTCATGTCATCAAGAAACTTCCAGAATTTATCTAATTCACTTAACAGTAGTATGAATATACAAAAATTGCCAAACACAGGGAAAAAAAATCTTGGGAACCAAAACATTCTCAATTTTTATAAAAATTTATAAGCACTAATAAAATAATTTTGACTCTGAATCTTTTTATAACAAAGTGTTGAATAACATTCTGGGCATTACTTATTATTCCATTTATACCACTTTATTTATATTTCATTCACCTAAGATTTATTGAGCATCTGTGAAAAGAAGGTACTGTCTGGATTCTGAAGATTCAGATTCAAGAGAAAAGATGACAAATTTCTTCACATGCATACAAAAACCAAACAGTTAGCGGGCATGGTGGCGCACGCTTGTAATCCCAGTACTTGGGAGGCTGAAACCGGAGGATCCAGGTTTGTGGCCAGCCTCAGCTACTTAGTGAGGCCCTCCGCAACTTTGTAAGACCCTGTTTCAAAATAAAGAATAAAAGAATAGGGCTCGGAGATAGAATGCCCGGGTTAAATCCCCAGTACCACAAAAAAAAAAGACAGTTATAAAATAAATCTATACTAGTTTCTGACCTGCAATAGTAATACAAATATTTTATGAAATTAAATCACCCAAATACTTTTTCTGATATTTTCATTCCCTAAGGACTTAAAGAATTTCAATAATTGCAACACTCTGGACCAGTATAATTTTATTTGCTTACAACTCAAAAAGGGGGTGGTTGCTATGGAAAGACTCAGATACCCATGTGAACAAACACAAAATTATAGACATACGTTAAGTATATTAATTCCTTAATGTTCCTCAAACAAAAAGGATTTCCCAAGAACTTCTAGATACAATTTCTTTCTGGGGAAAGAAAAGTAGTAAAACTTTCACTAAAAAAAAAAACCTTATTCACCATATAAGCACCTAAACTCTAACAGACCATATATACAATTTATAAATTCAATCATATCTATTAATGAAGATAAAAGACAGAACATTCATTAGTCCATTTTTTCTAAATAAACAGTAGAAATAATATAAGACAACAATTACATTTGAGGATGTCAGAAAAGGAGAATCACAATTATTGCTTTTTTTCGAGAAAAATAAAAGAATGTTAACATCAATCCTTTTTTTTTTACTAGATACTAACATCTCCTGCCTTGTTTTAGGGCTCAATAATTACATGTGAATTTGAGGAGACAAATGTAAATATTCCAGGCTATACCAAGGCTTTCCATTAGCCTTGCAACATGATGAACTGCTCAGTAACATATGTATAACACACACCCAAAAAAAAGAAAGCACAAATACACAGACAAAACACACACACACACACACACACAGCAAAAAGAATTTGTTTCAGTAATAAATGTCTACCTAGTGCCAATGTTCAGCTAAAGTACTGTATCTCAAGTGTGATCTACTTAAGACCTAGAATAGTACACTAACACCTGGGATACATGTTTAAGGTACAGACTCATAGGGTCCATTCCAAATTCAGTGAATCAGAACCTCTGGGTGGGGAGTCAGGGAATCTAAAATAAGCACCTCCTGGTGATTCTAATGCACACTAAATCTTAAGAAACAATGAGGAAAACCCCTATAGTAGACACTAACTCCTCTCACATGTTTACCCAACTGATAGTATTCCTCAAGAGCTGAGACAATCGGTTGAGGAAAAGGAAGTTCTGCCACATATATTTATGCATGTGTATATTTTAAAGGATAGACTTACAATTAATATCATCCACACAGTATAAAGAATACCAAGGAAGGCATTTGCCCTTTTTGCCTTATCACAGATAAATACAGCCCTTTAGAGGGGGCGTAAGAGTTCTTCCCTTTAAGACTGTCTCATGTTCATGTTGCACTATTATATACCCGACTTAGTTTATAGCAAGTATGTGAGGCCTGAGGAAAACAGAACGACATGTAAGAATAATTTTCCACAGATGGGACCCTTATATTCCACATTTATTTAGAGAAAATCCCCACGTTAGGATGACTAGGTCCCAAGAGAGGTAAAGCAAAAGGGAAGAAAAATGAAAAGGACATTTAAAAATTTTCCAGTAGTTTTAGCACCTGAGTTATACTTTTTCTTCCCTAGGACTTATGTACCTACTTATAGCCATGCTTGCCAACCTTTATAAATTATGAAGACAAATCCATAGTTTCATAATAGAACAGCATATTTTGAAGAATTTGTTTTATAAAATGTTATATTTATTAACTTAAAATATATACTTGTTATGGTTTGAATATGAAGTATTCCTTCAAAACTCATCTGTTGGAAATCTGATCCCCAAATTCCGAAGTCTTCAGAGGTGTAGCCCTTTGGAAGTGGCTGGATCATGAGGACACTGCCCTCATCACTGGTAATTCACTAAGGGATTCATAATTTGTTTGTGTGTGTGTGTATGTGGGGGGAGTACTGGAGATTGAACCCAGGGGCATTCTTCCCCCTGAGCTACACCCCCAGCCCTATTTTTTTGTCTTTTTTAATTTTCAAACAAGGTCTCACTAAGTTGCCGAGAGCCTTGCTAAGTTGCTGAGGCTGCCTGTGAACCCATGATCCTCCTGTCTCAGCCTCCCAAGTACTGGGATTTACAGGCATGTGCCACCACGCCTGGCTAGGGATTCATAATTTGAATGACTATTTGTAGTAGTGGAAAGTGTAGGAGGTGGGACATAGCAGAAAAGAGTGAGCCCTTGTCCTGACTCCTTCCTCCCTCCCCCATCTTTCCCGCCCTTTCTCTCTGCACCCCACCTGCTATGAGCTGAGCAGCTTCCTCTGCCATACCCTTCCGCCATGATGTTCTGCCTGACTTCAAGCCCAAAGCAACAGAGCCAACTGACCATGAACCGCAACCTCTGAAACCATGAGCCAAAAGAAACCTTTTCTCCTGTAAGCTGTTTTTCTTAGCTATCTGTCACATTGCTGAGAGTTGACTAACACAACACTTTAAGACAGAAATGGCCAGGGATTTATCTGGTCTGGCCAGTGCCCAGAGGAAATCTGGGCATCAGCTATCTTGACTGCACGATTCTCACTCAGGTCCTGGCAGATTGGAGAAAAGTGGTGCTTATTCAACATTACGCTCTTTTTCTAACCAAGAAGCTCTTAGACATAAGGTGAGAAGATGACATGTCTCAATGTACTAGAGGAAGTGGGAAAAAAAACCAATGATAACCCATGGGTTTTGTGGTTTTCCACTACCAAGTGAAACCTCTCTCCATTCTCCCCACCAACATGACAAAATAGCAGTAAAAGCCAAAAATGTAAGAGACCACAGAGTATGAAGCTAGAAATCAAATTTAGACAAGTAGGATTAAAAAAAAAACGAGGGCACTAAGTAACATTAATATACAGTTCACTATAATGCTTCCCGACGTGTTTCTTACTCATATTTGACTAATATTAAACCAGTAATGTGTTTGTGAATACATACACATATTAGTCAACAGGAGACCCTCTTACTTTGAAAATGTTTCTCATTCAAAGTGACTTTTTTCTTTTTAAAGGAACAGGGTCTCACTACGGTGCCCAGGTTGGCTAAAGCAATCCTACTTCAGCTTTGTGAGTAGCTGTACCTATAAACATGTGCCATTGCTCCTAGCTCTTTCAAAGTGATTTTATCTTCATTTTGCTTGAAATAGTCAAATATAAATATTATAAAAAGAAGGAAGAAAAAAAAAGCACAACAGCAGAATGTAACTAAAAAGCCAAAGTTGGCTGTGGACATAACTCAGTGGTAGAGTGCTCGCCTAGCATGATGAGACCCTGGGTTCAATCTGCAGCAAGCAAGTAAGCAAAGAAGGAAGCAAAGAAGAGTTGGCTCTGGATGTAACTCAGTCGTAGAGTGCTTGCCTAGCATGTGTAAGACCCTGGGTTCAATTCTCAGCATGACAGAAAGGGAGGGAGGGGCGAGCTTACACAGTGCCCAATCATCCAAATTCCTTCCCTCAAGCCACAACAACCATTATGAATAACTATTTGGAATACTTGCTTTTTTCACTAGTATTTTTATCTTCCCACATATCAATCCATGTAAATCAACCTCCTTGCTATTAGTGGCTTCACAGTATTGTTTTTTTTTTTTTGTATTTCAAAGCATACTATAATTTTAGCCACTCCTCCATAAAAGGACAGTTTGTTTTCAGTTTTATGTTGTTTTGCAATTATACTCAATGCCATGATGCCTATCCTTGTACATTTGGCACTGAATACTTGTAGCTATTATATGCTTAGAAAAATTCCTAAACATGGAATTGCTGGGTCAAAAGGTATATGTACCTTAAATTTTATAAGATAATGCCAAACTACATTATGAAATCATTAAATAGATTTGTATTTCCATTTAATAAATATAAGCATCCCACATCTCCAACACTGGCTTTATCAAGATTTTTGGTGCTTTTTTTTAAACAAATTTAAGTTTATTTTCACTTATAAGTGAAGCTAAAAATCTTTTCAAATATCTACTGGCTGCTTTTTCTTTTTCCCCTATACATGGTATGTTCCCATTCTGCTGATTTTTATATCAGATTGTTATACTTTCTTCATACTGATTGTAACATTATTTTCTTTATTTAAGAAACTTGTATAAACCGGGCGTGGTGGCACACACTTGTAATCCCAGTACTTGGGAGGCTGAGACCGGAAGATACGGGTTTGCGGCCAGCCTCAACTACTTAGTGAGGGCCTCCGCAACTTAGTGAGGCCCTGTTTCAAAATAAAGAATAAAAAATAGGGCTGGGGCTGTAGCTTGGAGGTAGAATGCCCCTG
>PVJS01049738.1:0-14566 GCA_004027185.1 Glis glis | reverse complement strand
AAAAAAAAAAAAAAAAAAAAAAAGAAATAGGCCGGGCGTGGTGGCACACATTTGTAATCCCAATACTTTGGGAGGCAGAGACCGGAGGATCTGGGTTCGCCGCCAGCCTCAGCTCTCTTTCTCTCTCTCTCTCTCTCTCTCTCCCTGTCTCTCTCTCTCTCTCTACTTAGTGAGGCCCTCCGCAACTTCGTGAGACCCGGTTTCAAAATAAAGGATAAAAAATAGGGCCGGGGGTGTAGCGCAGAGTTAGAACGCCCCTGAGTTCAATCCCCAATACCACACACACACACAAAGAAAGGTCATTTGTACAACAAGCAACGCTCAGCCCCTCAGAAGGGCTCTAACTCAGTTTCCCCAGCAAGCTTTACTTCTCTCATTATAACTTTCCTCCCTTCCTTCCTTCCTTCCTTCCTTCCTTCTTTTTTTTTTTTTGTGGCACTGGGGATTGAGCCCAGGGGCATTCTACCTCTGAGCTACACCCCCAACCCTATTTATTTTTATTTTGAATCAGGGTCTCGCTAGTTTGATGAGAGTCTCACTACTTGTTGAGACTGTCCTTGAACCTGTGATCCTCATGTCTTAGCCTCCCAAGTACTAGGATTACAGGCGTGTGCTACCACGCCCGGTTTTATCATTATCTTTCAAGATTCATTGATTTTCTGACTTCCAGGAAGTCTGTGAGAGCTGCCAAGGGTAGAAGCCCATACCTATTTTGTTGATGATTGCATCTTCTATGGTTCCTGACACAAAGGAACCTCTGTGTGCCTCAGTTCCTTCATCAGTAAAATGAGAGAAACTTCAGAAGTGTTTGTGTAGCCAGGCGTGGTGGCGCATGCTTGTAATACCAGTACTTGGGAGGCTGAGACAGGGGGATCCCAGGTTCGCGGCCAGCCTCAGCTACTTAGTGAGGCCCTCTGCAACTTAGTGAGACCCTGTTTCAAAATAAAGAACAAAATAGGGCTGGGGGTGTAGCTCAGAGAGGTAGAATGCCCCTGGGTTTAATCCCCAGTACCGCAAAGAAGTGTTTGTGTATCAACAACTACCATTTTATAATAGCTCTCAGAGTTACAATTTTATGGTGCAGACATTTGGATAGGGCTCAGCGGGGTGATTTCTTCCCACATGTGGCATCAACCCACTAGGGGTCATGGGTATTCAGTGGGCAGATGGGCTGGTCTAATGGCTGCTTCAGGCACCAGTTTGGCGCCTTGATGGGGATGCCTGGAATGCTGGTATCATCTGGAGCTGTCAGCCAGAATGTCTACATGGTGCCTCTCCATCAGAGCAGTCTCAGGGTAATAGGACTTCTTAATGGCAGCTTAGGGTTCCCTAGGTGTTCCAAACGCCTGAACAGAAGCTGGAAAGCAGCTGGGCGTGGTGGTGCACATTTGTAATCCCAGTACTTGGGAGGCTGACAGCAGAGGATCCGGGTTCACAGTCGGTCTCAGCTACTAAGTGAGGTCCTCCACAGCTTAGTAAGACCCTGTTTCAAAATAAAGAACAAAAAATAGGGCTGGGGTGTAGCTTGGAGGTGGAATGCCCCTGGGTTCAATCCCTAGTACCCCCCCAAAAAAGCTGGAAAGTTTCTTTTTTTTTTCTGGTGGTGCTGGGGATAGAACCCAGGACCTTGTATATATTAAGCATGTGCTATACCACTGAGCTACACCCCCAGCACCTCCCCTCATTTTTTGAGGATTAAATGGAAAAATAATTTTTTTGCGGTACTGGGATTGAACCCAGGGGCATTCTACCTCCGAGCTACACCCCAGCCCTGTTTTTTATTCTTTATTTTGAAACCGGGTCTCATTAAGTTGTGGAGGGCCTCACTAAGTAGCCGAGTTACACCCCAACCCTATTTATATTAATTCTTTATTTTGAAACAGGGTCTAAGTTGCAGAGGTCCTCACTAAGTAGCTGAGGCTGGCCGCAAACCCAGATCCTCTAGTCTCAGCCTTCCAACTACTGGGATTACAAGCATGAGTCACCACACCTGGTTTAGAAGTACTATTAATTATTATTATTAATATTTTTTTGCAGTATCAGGGATTGAACCCAGGGGCGTTTTACCTCCGAGCTACACCCCGGCCCTATTTTTTATCCTTTATTTTGAAACCGGGTCTCACTGAGTTTCGGAGGGCCTCACTAAGTAGCTGAGACTGGCCGTGAACCCGGATCCTCCCGTCTCTGCCTCCCAAATACTGGGATTACAAGCGTGCGCCACCACGCCCGGCTATTATTATTATTATTATTATTGGTACTGGGACTGAACTCAGGGGCATTCTACCTCCAAGCCACACCCCTATCCCTATTTTTATTTATTTATTTATTTATTTATTTATTTTGCGGTACCGGGGATTGAACCCAGGGGAGTTCTACCTCTGAGCTATACACCCCCGGCCCTATTTTTTATACTTTATTTTGAAACCGGGTCTCACGAAGTTGCGGAGTGCCTCACTAAGTAGCTGAGGCTGGCCTCGAACCCCGATCCTCCGGTCTCTGCCTCCCAAGTACTGGGATTACAAGCGTGCGCCACCATGCCCGGCTTTTATTTTTTATTTTGAAACAGGGTCTCGCTAGGTTGCGGAGAGCCTCACTGAATTGCTGAGGCTGGCCTGGAACCTGCTATCCTGTCGCAGGGATTACAGGCGTGCGCCACCACGCCCTGGCCACATCTTTTTTTTTTTTTTTTTTTTATACTGGGGATTGAACCCAGGGGCATTCTACCGCCGAGCTACACCCCCAGCCCTACTTTTATTTTAAAACAGGGTCTCACTAGGTTGATGAGTCTCACTACTTGCTGAGGCTGGCCTCGAACCTGCGATCCTCCTGTCTGCCTCCCAAGTACTGGGATTACAGGCGTGCGCCACCACGCCTGGCTGAGGTCGCAGTTCTTATCAGAGCCATCTGGATGAGTTAGCTGATAAAAGCGCTCTGGAACTGAAAAGTAAACGTCTCTGTCCTCCCACCAAAGAAGTGCCGCGCTAGCACCTCATCTGCGGCCTTCCTCATCTCGATGGTTGCCGTTTCTGGTTTCCCAGCATTGCATGATGGGAGAGATAGTTCGCTTCCGGGAGTAGAATGCTGGCAATAGCCTCGTACCGAACTCCATTTCCCGAGCTGCTTCGCGCGGCGGCTGCTCCATACAAGGCGGGAGGCCGGTTCCGGTTGCATCAGCGTGGGATTCACGGCGAAATGAGACTGTTCGTGAGCGAGGGCGCCCCGGGGAGCCTGCCGGTGCTGGCCGCGGCCGGGAGGGCCCTGGGCCGAGCAGAGCTGCTCATCAGCACTGTTGGCCCGGAAGGTACTCGGGCTGGTGCTGGTGGATGAGGGGGCGGGACCGAAACACGTCCGGCGCTCTCCCCGCAGTTGTCTCCCACCCCTTGGCCCCCACCACACCACCACCTCCCTCTTCCCCTGTTATCCTAGGTCACTCCATACACTCTTCCCTCCTTGTCGCATCTTTCATCAGTTACTTCCCTTAACTACCCTCGATATACTACTCCTCCCTCATTTCTAGCCTCATCTCTTTGCTCTTTCAGGATCTTGTCTCACCCCAGGAACCCACTCTTCCTTTCCTTACCTTCCCTCACACCTTCCAGGCAACCCTCTCCCCTCTGTCGTTCGGCTGACAATCTCCATGCACCCCTTTGTTATCCTCAGGAAATCCCTCCCTCTTAAGGCACGGATACGTGGGGCACACACCTTTCAGTTTGCCTCTTCTTATCCCCAGCCAATTGTTGGGGTGACTCAAGCGGTTTTCTTGTCACGTTTCCCAGTTCTCTTGATTTTGTTCAAGATGTGACCTCAGATCATTCTCAGGATATCTTAGTGGCTTCCAATTGTTCCAGTTCTTGGCCGTGGCACTATCCCTATCCCACCACCTCCTCTCTGCAGTCCCCATCTGTTTCCAGCTGGCAGTCTTAGATGAAGCCTGCTGGCCTCTCCGCATATTCTGGACCCACCCTGTGTCAGTGGTCCTGTCCTGGAATTTGTGGGTCGAGACTGCCCATCTTCTCTTTTTCTGGGAACAATGTAAAGTTGTCCTAAGTTGAAAAAGCATTTCTTTCCTTTCTCTTGTTTTTCATCCAATTTCCTCTGCTGCATCAGAGTGTGTGGTCCCGTTCCTGACCCGGCCCAAGGTCCCTGTCTTGCAGCTGGATAGTGGCAATTACCTCTTCTCTACCAGTGCAATCTGCAGGTCAGTATTGGTCCTGAGTGTGGGGAGGTGGCTGGATCAAAGCAGGTCTCACTGTCACCTGTGCAATTTTATTTGCAACTTCTGTTTCACTGAGGGGTTGAGAAATGGGCTAGATAAATGGGCCCCTGTAATTCCATCTTCTCTTACTCTCTCACTGGGCAGATACTTCTTCCTGTTATCTGGCTGGGAGCAAGATGACCTCACCAACCAGTGGCTGGAATGGGAAGCAACAGAGCTTCAGGTGGGACTGAGGCACAGGGGATGGCAGGCGGGCCCTTGCTCTGCATGGCCATCCTGACCTGCATCTCCTGCATTTTAGCCAGCTTTGTCTGCCGCTCTGTACTATTTAGTCGTTCAAGGCAAGAAGGGGGAAGATGTTCTTGGGCCACTTCGGAGAGCCCTGACTCATATTGACCACAGCTTGACTCGTCAAAACTGCCCTTTTCTTGTTGGGGTGAGTTGGTCTTGAAATGGGGTTTGGGGGAAGGTCTATATTGTAAAGATTAAGAGGGAAGACTATTCAGAGTGTTCAAACCCCAGTACTGCAACTTACTAGCAGTGTAACCTTGACAGTCACTTAAACTCTAATCCTCAGCTGTTTTCATCTGTGAAATGGAAATATAATATTAATACCTATTAATACCTTTGTATTTCACCAAGTTATTGTGAGGATTGAGATAATATAAAATGCTTCAGAAGCCAGGCGTGGTGGCGCATGCTTGTAATCCCAGTACTTGGGAGGCTGAGACAGGAGGATTGCAGGTTTGAAGCCAGCCTCTGCAACTTAGCGAGGCCCTCCACAGCTTAGTGAGACCTGTTTCCAAATAAGAGATAAAATTGGGCTGGGGTATAACTTGGAGGTAGAATGCCTCTGGGTTCAATCCCCAGTACCCCCCCCCAAAATAAAAAGGGCTAGGGATGTAGCTCAGAGGTAGAATGCCCCTGGGTTCAATCCCCAGTACCACAAACAACAACAAAATAAACAAATAAGTAAATAAATTTAAAAAGTTTCACACGATTGTTCAGTAACATTAGATGTTATTGTTGGGAACAATATGAGTGCCTCATCTGTGTACCTTTTTCTTCTCTTTCCCTAACCAAGGAGACAGAATCTCTAGCTGACATTGTTTTGTGGGGAGCGCTATACCCATTACTTCAAGACCCAGCCTACCTCCCTGGTGAGAACTATACATATCACTTTACCCCCAGCCCCAACCCCAGGAACTTGGTATAGTGGTTACAAAACAGGTGGTAGGATATTGAGGACCCACTTTAGGGTGTACCTTCACAGGGTAACTATAGCAGAAGATGGCTCAGGGAACTGGGGAAAGC
Organism: Glis glis; assembly: GCA_004027185.1. Classification (NCBI taxonomy): domain Eukaryota; kingdom Metazoa; phylum Chordata; class Mammalia; order Rodentia; family Gliridae; genus Glis; species Glis glis. The sequence goes on along the minus strand of PVJS01049738.1, from coordinate 9,036 downwards.
AATCGGAAAAACCTCCAAAGAAAGTAAGGAGGTCCACTCCCGCCTGCCCAATCAGGTCCCTATGCTTGCTGATTCTCTTTTTCTTCCTTGCTCACAGAGGAGCTGGGTGCCCTGCGTAGCTGGTTCCAGGCATTGAGTACCCAGGAGCCATGTCAGCGAGCGGCAGAGACTGTGCTGAAGCAGCAGGGAGTCCTGGCTCTCCGGCCCTACCTCCAAAAGCAACCCCAACCCAGCCCACCTGAGGGGAGAGCTGTCAGCAATGAGCCTGAGGTTCGGAGCAGGGCAGGGTATCCTCACAGAACTTTGGCCTCAGGTGGGAGGATGCTCGGAGGCAAACGTTGAGCATTTGTCTAACATTTTTAGTTGTTGGAGAGCAAGGACAGAGTTTTTTCACCCTGTGGGCCCCTCTCACCTGGTAAGAGATTTTTATATACTCTTTGTAGGAGGAAGAGCTGGCTGCCCTATCTGAGGAAGAGATTGCTATGGCTGTGACTGCTTGGGAGAAGGGCCTGGAAAGCCTGCCCCCAGTTCGGCCTGCACAGAATCCAGTGTGAGTAGGCACTGAAGAGTGGGGCTTGCTTTTTTGTAAGCAGAAAATGTCGATAGAGGGGAACAAGTAGACAGACCCTCTGTGCTCATGTAGCTTGTACTAAGTTTTGGGAAGGAAAAGAACAGGATTCTTTAAGAGAAAAGATCAAACGAGACTATTTTTATTTTTTATATTGGTACTAGGGATTGAACCCAGAGGCATTCTACCTCCAAGCTACACCCCCAGCCCGATTTTATTTCTTATTTGGAAACAGGGTCTCAATAGGTTGCTGAGAGCCTCACTATGTTGTCAAGGCTGGCCTTGAACCTGCAATCCTCTTGTCTCAGCCTCCCAAGTACTGGGATTACAAGTGTGTGCCACCACACCTGGCTAAAGGAGACTAATTTAGAAACCTCTCTTAAATAGTGGTGTTTAAGCCGGGTGTGGTGGTGCATGCTTGTAATCCCAGTACTTGGGAGGCTGAGACAGGAGGATTGCAGGTTTGCATCCAGCCTCAGCTACTTAGTGAGGCCCTCCACAACTTAGACCCTGTTTCAAAATAAAGAATAAAAAATAGGGCTGGGGGTATAGCTAGGAGGTAGAATGCCCCTGGGTTCAATCCCCTGTACCGCAGAAAAAAAATACTGATGTTTAAGTTAAGACCTGTAAGGTGAGGAGTTATTTAGGCAAGGGTAAGGATGGGGAAAGAGTGCTTCAGATAGAAGAAACCTAACCTGAAGTGCAAAGGCCTGGAGCGAGAGTTTGGCTCTTTTTTTTTTTGGTACTGGGGATTGAACCCAGGGGCATTCTACCTCCAAGCTACATCCCCAGCCCTATTTTTTATACTTTATTTTGAAACCGGGTCTCATGAAGTTGCGGAGGACCTCACTAAGTAGAGAGAGAGAGAGAGCTGAGGCTGGCCACGAACCCGGATCCTCCGGTCTCCGCCTCCCAAAGTACTGGGATTACAAGCCTGCGCCACCACTCCCGGCCTTTTTTATTCTTTATTTTGAAACAGGGTCTCACTAAGTTATGGAGGGCCTCACTAAGTAGCTGAGGCTGGCCACAAACCTGTGATCCTCCTGTCTTAGCCTCCAAAGTACTGGAATTCCAAGCATGCGCCACCACGCCCTGCGAGTTTGGCTCTGATAAGGGATAAAAGGCCTGTGGCTGGAGGCTTGTCAGTCAAGGGGCAAATGGGTCAAGATGAGATTTTTGTTTGTTTGTTTTTGCTTTTTTTTGTAGTACTGGAGTTGAGCCCAAGGCATTCTACCTCTGAGCTACATCCCCAGCCCTTTTTTTTTTTTTTTTTTTGCGGTACCGGGGATTGAACGCAGAGGCGTTCTACCTCTGCGCTACGCCCCCAGCCCTATTTTTTATGCTTTATTTTGAAACCGGGTCTCACGAGGTTGCGGAGGGCCTCACTAAAGACAGAGAGAGAGACAGAGAGAGAGAGAGAGAGAGAGACAGAGCAAGAGCTGAGGCTGGCCTCGAACCCGGATCCTCCAGTCTCCGCCTCCCAAAGTACTGGGATTACAAGCGTGCGCCACCACGCCCATTGAACCCAGTGGCATTGTAACTCTGAGCTGCAACCCCAGCCCTATTTTTTTTCTTTTTTTTTTTGATGGTACTGGGAATTGAACCCAGGGGCATTCCTTTGAGGTACACCCCTAGCCCTATTTATTTTTTTGTTTTGAAACAGGGTCTTGGTAGAATCTCACAGTATTGCTGAGGCTGGCCTCTAACCTGGGATCCTCCTGTGGTAGCCTCTCAAGTACTGGGATTATAGGTGTGTGTCACTACACCTGGCTTATTTTTATTTTTTAAATATTTATTTATAGCCCCCATTTTATTTTTATTTTTTTATTTTTTTATTTTTTTTAATTTTTTTTTGCGGTACTGGGGATTGAACGCAGGGGCGTTCTACCTCCGCGCTATGCCCCCGGCCCTATTTTTTTATGCTTTATTTTGAAACCGGGTCTCACGAAGTTGCTGAGGGCCTCACTAAGTAGAGAGAGAGAGAGAGAGAGACAGGGAGAGAAAGAGAGAGGGAGCGCTGAGGCTGGCCACGAACCCGGATCCTCCGGTCTCTGCCTCCCAAAGTACTGGGATTACAAGCGTGCGCCACCACGCCCGGCTTTATTTTTTATTTTGAGACAGGGTCTCACTCAATTGTGGAGGGCCTCACTAAGTTGCTGAGACTGGCTGCAAACCTGTGGTCCCCCTGTCTCAATCTCCCAAGTACTGGGATTACAAACATGCGCCACCATGCCTGGCTCTAAATTGTGGAGGGCCTTCCAAAGTTGCTGAGGCTGGCTGTGAACCTGCTATCCTATCTCTGCCTCCCAAGTACTAGGATTACAGGGATGTGCCACCACGCCCAACCCCAGCCCTTTTTGTTATTTTTTGAGATAGAGTCTCCTGTAATCCCAGTAGTTTGCAGGTTGTGACAGAAGGATTGCAGGTTTGAAGCCAGCCTCAGCAACTTATTGAGACCCTGCAAAGCAAAAAATAAATAGGGCTGGGTTTGTAGTTCAGAGGTAGAATCACACACACACACACACACACACACACACACACACACACACCAAAAAAAAAAAAACGGTGATGAAGCATGAAAAAGGAAATGAAAAAGGAATACTGAGTTGAGTGACTTCGGTCAGCATATTGAGTGGTGGGTCTAGGAATGAACTTGAGAAAGCAGGGAGGAGATAGTGACTGTGAAGGCAATAGCTAGTACCTGCTGGTTTGAGTTAGACAGTGAGGATATAAGTGACATGGATTAGAAAGAGAAAAGTCAAGGGGTACAAAAGGACTTGGTGAGACTTGTACGTGGGGTGACCAGCTGTAAAGATTTCAGATAGTATCTAGGAGTATTATTAACATAGCATCTGGGAAGAGGAGTCACCCCTGGGAAACTTCTTGGAGGTAGTGAGAGTGATGATGATTGGACAGAGCCTAGAGAGAGTTTTGTCGAAACCTGGGAAGCTTGAGCCTAAGAATGAGCTAATGTCATGAGAGTAAAAGGACAGAAATCAGTGTTGGAATGAGGCTTGCTCACTGAGCAGGGTCCTTACCCGCAGCTATAGGGGATCTTATGGTTCTTGGGGGAGTTTTTGGTCCTGTGGGTTCATGTGAGAAAAGACACGAATGTACAGGAATCTGTGACAGTAGAACAAGGCTATGTCTGGGTGTTCTGTACACTTTTGGTCTTTCTTGACCCTTGTGCCTCCCCTGTTGACTGATCTCTTCTTCCTTACCAGGTTGCCTGTGGCCGGGGAAAGGAATGTGCTCATCACCAGTGCCCTCCCTTATGTCAACAACGTCCCTCACCTTGGAAACATCATTGGCTGTGTACTCAGTGCTGATGTCTTTGCCAGGTGGAGCCAGCTGCTGGAGGAAAGACCTCCTGAGGGAGGGGTGGGCACCACAGGATGCCACAAGGGTGGGGCTGGAGGGATCTGGCGACAAAGGAGGGGCTGAGTTGGGTCCCCTGTGACCATCATATTCCCTTCCAGGTACTCCCGCCTCCGCCAGTGGAACACCCTCTATCTGTGTGGGACCGATGAATATGGTACAGCAACAGAGACCAAGGCTATGGAGGAGGGTCTAACTCCCCAGGAAATCTGTGACAAGTACCATAAGATCCATGCTGACATCTACCGCTGGTTTAATATCTCGTTTGATATCTTTGGTCGCACCACCACTCCACAGCAGACCAAGTAGGTTTCCTCTAATGAGACAGAAATGGGGGTTGAAGGTTGGGGCTGGGGACATTGAGAATATTGTGGAGACAGAAGGAACTGGGGTGGCTGTCTAAGATCTCATTTTTTTTTTTGTGGTACCGGGAATTTACACCCCTGGCCCTGTTTTTTATACTTTATTTTGAAACTGGGTCTCACTAAGTTGCAGAGGGCCTCACTAAGTAGCTGAGGCTGGCCGCGAACCCGGATCCTCCGGTCTCCGCCTCCCAAGTACTGGGATTACAAGCATGTGCCACCACTCCTGGCCCTAAGATCTCATAATTCAGGATCTGAGCATTATCCTGAAATGTATCCTAGGCAGTTATTAGGCCTTCCTGAGGAGATTCAGTTAATGTAGAAGCTTTACCAGGGCTGAAGGAGGCAAGAGATAGGACTTGCCTGCCTTCCCTCTAGGCCACCTGTCCTCTCCGGCTGCCCCGGGGTCTTAAGACATTCCCTCAGCACACCTGTGTGCATTTATAGACGATATACTTGTTCTCCCTCTGCCTGATACTCATCCTTCGAAAAGCTTTGCAGCAGACAGGCTACCAGCTGATGGTGCTGTGCAGTTCAGCACTGGGACTGATTGAAGAGTCTTATAGTCTTATAGAGTCTTGAAGACAAAACAAATTAAGTCTGGATTCATCAAAAGTGAATTCTTAAGAGCTGAGGGAAGAGACTGGGCAGATGGGGAATAGGTATGAGGGTTGTGGGCTCATCCAGTAAAACTCTTAATGAGGAACAGATGGCCTTTGCCTTGAATGATCTTCTGCCTGATTTCTTTGATGCTTAGACTGTATGAGTTTGGGTCCCTGGTTGGAGGGGCAGGAGTGAGAGGTACATACTTCCTCTGACTACCTCCCCTGTCCCTTGCTCACCCTGCCAGAATCACCCAGGATATCTTCCAGCGATTGCTGACACGAGGTTTTGTGCTGCAAGATACTGTGGAGCAACTGCGGTGTGAGCACTGTGCCCGTTTCCTGGCTGACCGCTTTGTGGAGGGCGTGTGTCCCTTCTGTGGCTACGAAGAGGCCAGGGGTGACCAGTGTGACAAGTGTGGCAAGCTCATCAATGCCATTGAGCTCAAGGTGAGAAGAAAGTCACCCAGAAAAAAACAATTTTTATTCTTCAAAGACTTCCAGTCTTATCTCATTCTGGACTTTTTTTCCCCAGTCCTTTGGGATTGAACGCAGGACCTTATGTATGATAGGCAAACACTCTATCATTGAGTTATATCCTCAGCCTCAGGATTTTTATTTACTACCTTTTGTAGTAACCTTTTCTGTCCCATCTCAGCAAGTCATCATTCAGTTCATTTGAAAAATATTTATTGAGCCGGGCATGGTGGTGCACGCTTGTAATCCCAGTACTTGGGAGGCTGGGATTACAAATGTGCGCCACCATGCCCGGCTCTTTTTTTTTTTTTTTTTGGTACTGCGGATGAACCCAGGGGCTTCTACCTCTGAGCCACACACCCAGCCCTATTTTATTTTATTTTTTTAGTTTGAAACAGGGTCTCACTAGGTTGCTGAGAGTCAGTCTCGCTACCTTATGGAGGCTGTCCTTGAACCTGTGATCCTCCTGTCTCAGCCTCCCAAGTACTGGAATTACAAGCATGCGCCACCACGCCCGGCTGGGCTTGTTTCTTATGCATGATCTCTCTCCCTTACTTGATTGTAACCTCAAGGAGAAAGGGGCCATGTGTCATCTTTTGTCACTCCTTCCTCTCCTCACAGATAAATATGGTGCAGTGCTCAGAGAATGCTTTTTCTCTGATGGGAGTGATGGGACGGAACGTGAAACTGAGGAACAAATCTTGTTATACTGTGCAGACTTATGTCTCCAAGTTGCAAGGAGGCCAAGTAGTTGAGGAGTGGACTGGGTGTGAGCATGAAGCTGGGTTAGAGGGCAGACTGAAGTGCTCGTCCTTCTTTTCCTCTCCCCTTGCCAGACAGCTCCCCCTTACCTGCAGTTCTAATTCTGACCTTCCTGCCCTCCATCACCCCTTCTCTGGAATTTCCCTTCACAGAAACCTCAGTGTAAAGTCTGCCGGTCACGTCCTGTAGTCAAGTCCTCCCAGCACCTGTTCTTGGACCTGCCTAAGGTAAGCAGGCCGTTCCCTCCACCTGGTCTTCAGGAGGCCTCTTCTGCCTCAGCCACAGGTATGCGTCTATATACTCAGCATTTTTTTGTGTGTGAGTGTGTGTATGGGGTTGGGGTTTGAACCCAAGAGTGTTCTGCCACTGAGCCCTTTTTTTTTTTTTTTTTTTTGTGGTACTGGGGATTGAACCCAGGGGCATTATACCTCTGAGCTACACCCCCAACTCAGTTTTATTTTTTTATTTTGAGACGGGATCTTGCTAAGTTGCTGAGGTCTCACACCATGCCCAGTTATTAGTACATTTCCTTATGTACACATTTCTCTATATTTTTTCTTTTGTTTTTATCTGTTTTACCCACTTCTACACTCTTAATTGAATACTTCTTTTAATAAATTCCTCGAATTGTAGTTGGTATGTCAAAGTCATGAGTCTTTTAATTTTGATTATATATTGCCAAACTGTAAAAAAGTTGTTCATATTTCTTATGCTACCCATGTATGAAACCATCCTAAATCAGCCCTCTGTCTTTCTCTGCTCTCTCAGCTGGAAGAGAGACTGGAGGAATGGTTGGGGAAGACATTGCCTGGCAGTGACTGGACACCGAATGCTCGGTTTATCATTCGTTCTTGGCTTCGAGACGGCCTCAAGCCACGCTGCATAACCCGAGACCTCAAATGGGGAACCCCTGTACCCTTAAAAGGTTTTGAGGACAAGGTAAGAATCCTTTAACCTTTTTTCGTGTTCCAAATTATACAGCCTCAGGGTTAAGACCATGGGCTAGCAGAATAGACTGTTGATTATATCTTGTTTCACTGTGAAGCTTTGGGTTGGTCCCTACCGTGTGTCCCTCCTCTTGACCCTCCAGGTGTTCTATGTTTGGTTTGATGCCACTATTGGCTATCTGTCCATCACAGCCAACTACACAGACCAGTGGGAAAAATGGTGGAAGAACCCAGAGCAGGTGAGCAGTTCTTGGTTAGCCTGTCTATGGGGAGCTTGTGTGTCTTGGGGGAGTGCTAGGGTTGGGTATCTGGTCTTCCTGGGCCTTTGAAGAAAGTCTCAAGAGATTCCTCTCTCTGTTCTCCTAGGTGGACCTTTACCAGTTCATGGCCAAAGACAACGTTCCCTTCCACGGCCTCGTCTTTCCTTGTTCCGCCCTAGGAGCTGAGGACAACTACACGTTGGTTAAGCACCTCATCGCTACAGGTGGGTGCCGGAAGACTGCAGCAGGGGTGTCCTAGGGAATGAGGGCTGAGGCAGTACTTGGAAGAAGATTCTAGAGAGGTGCTAGGTCTTGATTTTGGAGTTGAGATGAAATAGGAAATAACTAAAACATGAGAACTCCATCCAGAGGAAATAAACAAAGTGCTAAAGAAAGCAGAAACCAATGGTAAACCTCTGAAGTAAATCTCAGCAGAGAGGAAAAAGGCCAGAATGTATAGGAAGGCACTCCCAGGGTGTGTGCAGACCAGCTACTCAAGTGAGAATGTTGCTGGACACCCACTGTTGGTTGAGGGAAAGGGAAGAAGAGTTGTTGGGTCAGTGAGGGGAAAGATGTGATTTCAGCAGATGGTTTTTATTCTTCTCTATCCAGAGTACCTGAACTACGAGGATGGGAAATTCTCTAAGAGCCGGGGTGTTGGAGTATTTGGAGACATGGCCCAGGACACAGGGATCCCTGCTGATATCTGGCGCTTCTATCTGCTATACATTCGGCCTGAGGGCCAGGACAGTGCCTTCTCCTGGACAGACATGCTGCTCAAGAACAATTCTGAGCTGCTTAACAACCTGGGCAACTTCATCAACAGGTGGGACCTGGTGAGGCATCAGGGTCAGCAGATGAGCTGGGACAGGGTCAGTTCTTCACCAGGAAATAGGAATGTGGAGAGAACGAGTGAGTGGGAAGGAGGCTGTGAGGAACGGTTAGGACAATATGGAAAGTTGAGTTTTGTCAACTGGGATCTGTTCCCAGCACACAATGGGTAACATATGCTCGAGGGAACACCATTTAGCAAAGTTGATCACAAAGTAGATTTTTGCAAATTGTTTTCTTCTAAGTGTTCTTTGTGGAATTAGAGATGTATTTTCTCCTCATAAAAATGTTCACCTGCAGGCCGGGCATGGTGGTGCACACTTATAATCCCAGTACTTGGGAGACTGAGACAGGAGATCACAGGTTCAAGGCCAGCCTCAGCAATTTAGTAAGGCCCTCACCAACTTAGCAAGATGCTGTTTCAAAATAAAAAAAAGGAATTGGGGTTGTAGCTTGGAGGTAGAACACCTCTGGTTCAACCCCCAGTAGCACATAAAAAAAAAAAAAACAGTTCACCTGCAGACCACTGAAAAGTTTGGCTGAAGAAGGGGGTTATTTTGATATAGGGATAGGAGGCTTCTGCTATACTTTTTGTTTTTTGTTTTTTGCGGTACCGGGGATTGAACCCAGGGGGGTTCTACCTCCGACCTACACCCCCAGCCCTATTATTTATACTTTATTTTGAAACTGGGTGTCACGAAGTTGCGGAAGGCCTCACTAAGTAGCTGAGGCTGGCCGCAAACCCAGATCTTCCAGTCTCTGTCTCCCAAGTACTGGGATTACCAAGCGTGCGCCACCACGCCCGGCTTCTGCTATATTCTTTTTTTTTTTTTTTTTTTTTTTTTTTGG
>PVJS01049737.1:0-14566 GCA_004027185.1 Glis glis | reverse complement strand
GAGGATCCGGGTTCGCGGCCAGCCTCAGCGCTTTCTCTCCCTGTCTCTCTGTCTCTCTGTCTCTCTCTCCTTAGTGAGGCCCTCCGCAACTTTGTGAGACCCGGTTTCAAAAATAAAGTATAAAAAATAGGGCTGGGGGCGTAGCGCGGAGGTAGAACGCCCCTGCGTTCAATCCCTGGTACCGCAAAAAAAAAAAAAAAAAAAAAAAAAAAAAATAAATAAATGAGAAGCTCTAATTTTCTTGTATTTCTTCCCATTTAACTCATGTAGAAGAATTATGACCATGTTCATCTGGAAGTATTAATTAGCCTTGTGGTGTAATTTGAAATATTTTTTTTTTAGTGTTTGGTTGATAAACTCTTAATTGTAATAGGTAAGGGTGATTCGCTAGGATTTATGCTTTCTACTTCACATCAAAGCACCTTCCTGAAAATAAGCTATAGGAATGGAGATGTGTTTTTAATTCTTGACAATGTGTTTTACTTTTTGTTTTATAAATGACTAGAACTTGCCCTTGGTTATATGGAGAAAAGGAGATACATACAAATACAGTTTGATTTATATACTTAAAGTATCTATACAGTTTAACACATAGTTCAATTTAGACAGTTTAATTTAGCTATTAAAATACCATTGAACAAATTTAAAGGGATCCTGTTATTCCTTGAAATATTTTTATTGATGTCATTTTTAAAGCATAATATTCTAGTTCATATAGCTTAGGGTTGCAAAATAAATGGTACTTTATTTGAAACTTTAGTTGATCTTTATGTATCACATATGCATACTTCTTGATTAAGATTAAGTGTGATGTTTTCATACAGTTGAATTCTAAAATGAAAACCATTGCTTAAAACCTCATTTTATGCTTGGTTCCATTTCTTGTGTTCTTATTGTGGCTCTCTATTAGATATTATTTAAATTACTAAGCCGGGCGTGGTGGCACACACTTGTAATCCCAGTACTTGAGAGGCTGAGACCTGAGGATCTGGGTTCGCGGCCAGCCTCAGCTACTTAATGAGGCCCTCCACAACTTAGTGAGACCCTGTTTCAAAATAAAGAATAAAAAATAGGGCTGGGGGTGTAGCCTGGAAGTAGAATGCCCCTGAGTTCAATCCCCAGTACCACAATAAATAAATAAGCATTTCTGACACTCGTGAGTGTAAATTGATGAAGCTGGGAATGGTTTCCTTGGTGTTTGGCAAGGCAGCGGGCATTGAGGGAAGTTTGTGTAGGGTCTGTTTAGACAGGAGCATGGACTGCACATCCTTACATCTTTTTCTGCCCACCTTGAGCTGGAGGGACAGGGTTTAGAAATGCAGGACAACCTGGCCTCTTTGATCGTCAAGAATTTCAGCAATCTTTTTATTTTTTTTTTCCTGCTACTGGGGATTGAGCCCCAGGGACATTCTACCTCCAAGTTACACCCCCAGCCCCATTTTATTTTGAAGCAGTTTCTCCCTAGGTTGCTTAGGCTGACCCTGAACCATGATCCTCCTGTCTCAGCCTCCCAAGTACTGGGATTGCAGGCCTGCTCCACCATGCCCTGCGGATTGCAACAATCTTGATGGCCAGAAATGTACTTTTGAGATCCCTGTCTAGCTGGGCGGGAGATTTTGGGTATGTCTGGGGCCTAATGCAGGGTGGGCCAAGATGTCACAGGTCTATTGGGTGTTTCTCAGACTGCTTGACCCAGGAATGTCCATGAAGGGTGACCAGTTTTTAAGACAAGGCTGTGGGCCTGCCGCGAGGGAGAGCAATGTCCCCGGCCTGTGAGAGCTGCTCAGGGCTGAAAGCCTTGACGCGCTTTACACAGAATGCATTGTGCCTTCCATGGGGCAACAACGCCCAGGCACGTGGTGACAGCTGTGACCATGGGAATTTGCCAAGTTAGGGAAACAACTGTCAGGTATTTGCCAGGCCAGCTTTTCCTGAACTGGGCTGCTCTGGCGCGGCTCAAAGAGGAGCCAGTGGACCCGTCTCAGTGGGGAGTCGAGAAAGCTTGGGTCCACAAGGTCTTGGGGACCCCGGGGCGAATTCTGCCGGACCTTTGATTCAAAACAAACAGGAAGACGCGCCAGCAGCGGAAACCGCCTTCAAGTTACTCCCGGAGCTGGGCTTTTCCTTCCGCGCCTGGGGTCGGACCCCGGCTACAGCCCCGCCCACCGCTAGCCCCGCCCCTAACCACGCCCACACGAAGCCCCGCCCCCGGCCCCGCCCCGCGCGGCCGGGCATGCTCAGTGGGCCGGGCCGGGCCGGCAGGTCTGCGTGGCCGCCGGAGTTGCCGGAGCCGGCTGAGCCCGCCGACGCCGCGGCCGCGCGTTCGTTCCGGGGGAAGTTCGTGTGTCGCCGGCGGCCTCGGAGGCGCGCCGGGAGCGGCCGGGGGCGGCGGAGCGGGAGCGGGAGCGGCCGGCCGCGCGAGGTCGGGAGGCCGAGCGGGAGGGCGGCGGAGCGCGGGCGCTTCCCGGACTTTTGTCCGAGTTGGGTCCTCCCCGTGGGCCGGGCCTCTGCGGCCGCCCCCGCCCCGTCCCGCGCGCCCGGGCCATGTTTATTTGGGCTGTGGCGTGAGCAGCGGGCGGGCCGGCGGCGCCGAGTGTCGGGTCCGAGGAGCGTCGCGCGGCGCCGGAGGGAGACAAGATGTCCGCCAGAGCCGCGGCCGCCAAGGTGAGCGCCGCCGGGGCCTGGGCGGGCGAGGGGCAGCGGGGCCGCCATCCCCGCGGGCGGCTTCGGGATGCGCGGGGCCGGGGCGCTGTCGGGGCGGGCGGAGGGAGGACGCGAGCGAGCAAGGCCGGGCGGGCGGGCGGGAGCCGGGCCGGGCATCGAGCGGGCCGCCGGCCCGGGCAGGTGCATCGCGGCCCGTGCCAGGCTCCGGGCGGGGACGCGCAACAGGTCCCGCGCCGCCCGGCCCGAGCGCGGCGGCGGTGTGGTGCCTCCTCCCGCAGGCCGGTGGCTGCCTGCCGGCTCCCGAGGAGTGGCTGGTCCCCGGCGAAACCGTGTAGTTTCGATCTGATGTCACCCGCTGCGGTATGCGCACGGCCGCGATAAGGCCCCGAGACAGCAAAACACTTAGCCTGCGAGGAGTAGGTTGGATTTTTTCCCCTGCTGCTTCTTCTTCTTCTTCTTCTTCTTCTTCTTCTTCTTCTTCTCCCATGCTGGATTATTTAGTGAAGGTATCTTGGAAAAAGCTAAGTTCTTAACACTTGTGCGTGTGTGATTGTGAATTCAACTTCCAGAAGCAACACAAGAAAGACCCCTTTACACGTGGACAGTAAGATGAACCCTTAAAGTAAAAATTAGTAAAGATCCCCGTGGTCAGCGCAAAACGTAGCTTTTATCAGTTTCTTCCTGTGCTTTGAGGTATTGTTATTTTCTCAGCGCTTGGAAAGTAGCTTGTGCATTACACGAAGAAGCTAAAATTCAGCCTACATAGAGCTGTAATTGTAGTTGGCTTACTGAGCCACGAATTCTAAATTTCACTTTAATAGTAAAAGTTAATATAGGTATGTTTAAAAAAGCCAAAATTCCTAAAGACCAGTTAGAGTCCTCCTCCGCTTTTGTACAGTTTAATCTTTTTCATCATAAAGTAACACTTGCTCTTTCAAACAATGTAACAGGGATACAAAAATAGGAAGAGTAGAAAACTCCCCCTTTAAAATACCAATTCATTACTTCATGTGGCGTAGAGGTACTTACACAGGTGGTGATTTTGTGTATTTATTTTTCTGTTTGAATTTTTTATTTCTAACATCAGGGAGCAGATATAATATGCCTTTGAAGTTTCTGAACTCTTAACAGGACCTTGTTTTCAAGCTGGCAGAAGTTAGCGGTTACATTTAGTAGTGAACAGATTCTTTTTAAGAAATACAGTATTCTTTTTTGAGAGAAAATTTAATTTGTGCCTTTCTGGCTTTATGTGGATAAAGTTCAGTCTAAAGGTAAAACTTGATCCAAAGATGTAGAGTAAAATGCACAATTTTGCCTTGTTTTTAAAATAAGCTAGCATTATTTACTTTTTCTGGGGCTTCCTTTCCTGGGAGGAAAGTCTTTTGTTTCCATATTACACAGAATGTCACTTTGTTCCTGAAGTGAGATATCTGGTACTTGATATGCCGGACAACACACTTTTAAAGGGTTATTCCAAGTATGGAGAGAAATGGTTCCAATACATAGCCATAGAAAGGTGATTGAGAAGGAGATGTACTCTCACTCCTAAATTAGGACATTGAGATTTTATGTAATATTGGAAAGCTCTGCTAGTTAAATACTACATTGTAGGCACTTTTGCGTACTTAAATATTTAAGAGTAATGAAAGTTCATGCCGTTTTAGGGGGCCACCAGAAATAATCTTACATAAAGCAAGGCCAGTGGTAAACAGATATGTAAAATGAAATGATAATCAGTTGTTTCCCTGAATCATATTCGATTTTTTAAGGTGATCAGGTGCTTAGTAAAAGCCAAGCTCTGTACCCAGTACATTACACAGGCGGCTTTTGTTCCTCCTACCTCTCGGTTAAAAAAAAAATACAGCCGGGCGTGGTGGTGCACACTTGTAATCCCAGTACTTGGGAGGCTGAGACAGGAGGATTGCAGGTTTGCGGTCAGTCTCAGCAACTTAGTGAGGCTCTCAGCAACTTGGCGAGACCCTGTTTCTAAATAAAAAATAAAATAGGATTGGGGTGTAGCCAGGAGGTTAGAAGGCCCATGGATTCCATCCCTAGTACCTCAAAAAAAAAAAAAAAGATACAGACACATGAATTTTGCAGCTTGATTGTTTTTGGTTTAACACAATAGTTGTAGAACTCTTCTCCAAACCAGTACTTTGGATTTTATATTCTTTGTAATGGTTGAATAGTTTTTCATCCCGTGAATATACTTCACATTAGATCATCATTATTTATTGATAGACATTTAACTTGTTTCGAGGATTTTGCTATTGCACTAAGTATATTTTATATGCTTATGTGTTTGTATCTGTGCACTGTACACTTATTACGGTATGTTAAATTCTTAAAAATGAAATTGCTGGGTGAAAGGGTATGTGCATTTGAAATACACCACTAAGTCTATCGGTGAGTTGCCTAAATCTTAATGAAGGACATAAAATCTGAGTCATTGAGGTAAAACATTATGCTTCCTGGATTAAGATAGCCAATATTTTAGAATTTATCAAATTTCCCGAGTTGATGTATACATGTAATACAATTCCATATAGAATTCCAGTGTGATATTTTAGAAAATTGAACATATTGATAAGAAAATTTATCTGATAAAGTGAATGATAGCTATACAGTTTTGGAAAAAGAAGGCCCTTTCAGAAACCCTAATTTGATATTAATTCAAAATGAAGCAAGATAGCAATTCAGGAATAGAGAACTGAACCATAGAGTGTAGAAACATCTGTACTTATGGGCTTTTATGACCTGTAACATATAATGTGTCAGATAGTATTCTATGTGCTTAATTGATTTAATTCTTACAGTAATCCTATAAGGTGAACCCTATTATCTCCACTTTTCAAAGGAAGAAATTGGAAACAGATAAGTTGCCTAAGTTCACTTCACCCAACAAGAGGGATGACTACAATTATTTGATAAGTTTAAGAGTGTATTATTGAGAAAAAGATGGAGTATTCAGTAAATAGTGCTAGGACTGTTGGTAATCCTTTTTTTTTTTTTGGTGGTAGTGGTACTGGGAATTGAACACAGGGGCATTCTACTGCAGAGCTACACCCCCAGCCCTATTTTAGTTTTCATTTTGAAACAGGGTCTCACTAAGTTATGGAGGGCTGACCTTGAACCTGTGATCTTTCTGTCTCATACTCCCAAGTATTGGGATTATAGGCATGCACCACCACAGCTGGCCAATAGCCACTGTTTAAAATGTTTTTCTGCCTCATAGCCACCCCCTCCCCAAAATGCAAGTGAAACCTAAATGTTTGAAAAAGAGTAAAGAAACTAAATCACAAAATACTAGGAGAAAATGTAGGGCCTACACACACACACACACACACACACACACACACACGAGTTGGAAAGGGCTTCTCTGTGCCTGATATTAAATAAGTGATAAAGGAAAAAAGCTCTTATATGTGTGATGTACATCTGAATTTGCACTCAGATTTTTGCTTATTTTAGTGCACCTGATATAAAATTATTTGAAAGTTGAAAACAGAAATTTGAGGGTGGTTCTCTGCCTTGCCCAAGAACTAATTATGTAAGAAAATGATATGAATAATTATTAGGAGTATTTTCATTGGTTGACTCACAGGAAGTGGCTGAAGGAAGTTTTGGTGGCTTCTGGATTTTCCAGCTGTTTCACTTTGGAGGAAGCAATAAAATTTAAGATTGTGCTATTATATATGCTTATTACTATTTTGTTGTAGACTTAAATGCTGTTTACATTTCAGGGACAGTTTCTCCTTCCAGTGGCTATGTCCGAAATGATACTGTAGATTATTAAAATGACTTACACCGTTTTTTACCATTACACTATTGATTTACAGGATTCTCAATAGTTGACTTCTTGTATCAAGTAAAGTACTGGCCTTTTCTCAGTAGCTCAACATTTTTGAAAGTTAAGAACTGCATAAAATGGCTACACTAGTAAACAAAACTAATTATGAAATCAGTCTTTACAGATAAGAATTGTTTCCTGAATAACAGGGTGGCTTTAATTTTGGCTATTTAACTGATCAATGCATATTTGTTTTATACTGCTTTCAGAGGAAAACAGTTCACTGTGCTGGGCGCGGTGGTGCAAGCCTGTAATCCCAGTACTTGGGAAGCTGAAACAGGAGGATCGCAGGTTCGAGGCCAGCCTCAGCAACTTGGCCAGACCCTCTGCAACTTAGTTGAGATCCTGTTTCAAAATAAAAAATAAAATAGGGCTGGGGCCGTAGCTCAGAAGTAGAAAGCCTCTGGGTGCAATCCCCAGTACCACACGCACACAGAAAAAACTCGTTGTGGTTTATGATAATTCACTTAATTGTGTCTGCCAACTTTTAATGATCTTCACTGTATTAATACTTTACTGAATCTACTCAGTTTGTACAATATTTTTTATTGGAATTACTTATGTAGTATTTTAGGCAAATGCTTTTTAATTTGTTATGTTAGTATGTTTGGCATCATAGATGCTTGTGGTTAAAGCTTTATGTCATTGGCTGATAATCCAAAGTACATTTTGTAACTGTTAAATTTGTTTTAGGATATCCCTCCCCCCCAAAGTACATTTTGTAACTGTTAAATTTGTTTTAGGATATCTTCCTAAGACACTTTTCAAATTATACGTGCCTTTTCTCCCAACTGATGTTTTCATGTTAGGAACTTCCAAACTGAACTTTTATTTCAGATTTAAGAAAGACTGATGTCACCCGTCGATGGCCGTCAGTGATACGGGTCCGCATCCGCACCAGCAGATAATGGGGTGAAGCCAACCTGTGGCTCTGAGGACCATAATGCAGTATATGTAGTGCTGTTTCTTACTGGAAGGAAAAAATTAAAGTAGTTTCACTCTGTATTTTTTTCAATCCTGGAAACAGTGTTCTGTCTCTGACTTCTTACTTGCTCTTTAATCTTTTTTTATATTTAGAGACTAAATGTAAACTCAGTATAGTTCTAAGAATAAAACTGAGTATAAATAAGAGATCACAATGTTAAGGGAAATGTCTTAAAGTAATAGTTTTGGTGAAAATTTTGGAATTGTAATCCTGTTTCTTGACAGCCCTGATGTGATAAAAATTCAGTCTACTGAAAGACCAGGAGTCCAGCTGTAAACCCACATATAGTATCACCCATCCCTGACCATTCAGTCTCAGAGTGTTCCAGGCCAGCACAGCACGCATTCACACGCTTGGTACCAAGTCCTCCCGAGCGCCTTAGAGCACCTTAGTAGCGCAAGACAAGCTAGTGAAATGAGCGGTTGTTTTTAATCAGCAAAAATTTTGATCAAATGTGAAGTAGAATTAAAAGATAGCTTATATCTAGACTGATATTCCTAAAATATTTGACTGGAACCTGCTTTGTCTCTGAATTTTGAAGGACAATCTTGGAAAACCTTATTAGTTTAGCAACAATTGATATTGTAGAAAAAGATAGATGTTTAGAATAGTTTACCAAGTTTTAAAGTCAATCTAATTTGACCTGTTTCAGAACAGAATTTCCTGTGTAAGCCAGCAGTAAAAATAGGCCTTTTGCTATCTCTGACCTAGAGTACTTCTTTATTTATTTATTGTAGAGAGGAGTGGCTTCAGGTTGCTCCTTATGGGTTAGCCAGGTGCTTTATTTCCATTCCTTCTTAAACAGATAAATTCTTAATAATGAGAAGTATGTGGAGGACATGGGTAAGGAGTTTTCATTTTACATCTTAAAAATGGATGAAAATAAATGAACTCTAAATGACTGGCTACCCTGCAAAGCACTGCTTTAGAGCACAAGAAAAACAGTGGTACCATAAAACACTGGAAATGTCACAGAGCCTTGACTGCTGTATATGTAGTGTTCAGTACTGAATCTTAGGTGGCCTGTACTTTTGGATAGTTTGTGTTGTTGTTGCATTTCATTTGTGGCTCAGAGCTGCCTGTTTTGTGGTGGCAGAATCCTGGGAGGTGAGTTGACTGCTGAGTGAACTCAATCATTCTAGTTTATTATGCTCAGAAAGGTGGAAAAGGAGCTAAGATTACTTTCTTTGGCTACTGTTGAGGAACATGAGATTAGCATATACCCGTTTCACGTTAAAAATTTCTTTTGATTTGCTGAATTTTTAATGCATATATTCTGAAAGATCAAAAAGTTCATTTTTTTTCATTTTGGTTGTCAGGAATAGTCTCTCTTCTGGAATTGTCACAGGTATCTTTGGGGTTGTAACCAGTTTTTTCTGGTGACTGAATATTACACGTTCAATTTATGATTAGCTATTTTAATTTAGTATGTAATAGTAAAATTTGGAAGTATACCAGTAATGACTGATTCTTTTTGTTAGCTAAGTGAACATTGGGCACAGTTTGTTTTGGATCCCTGTCCTCTAGAAGCTTATAGTTTTCAGCTTTGCTCTGTACTGTAATGATGAGTTATGAAATGTGTCATTGCTGAAGAACCCAAAGGATTTGCATTGTTTACTCTTAAAAAATAAATAACAACAGTCTGATACACCCTGTAAGAATGGCATTCTGGTGTGGTTGGGGGAGATAGCAGAGTCATTTATAACAGTTTCTGCATTTTTCCTTAATATATTTTTTTTTACATTTGTTTGAATTGAATCTGGATACATCTGTGGAAATGTTTTCTGCACATGTATGGTGTGTTTCAGTTGGAGAGGAAGATTGAAATGATAAATTATTGGAACTTAGAACTTCTTGAATATACTGACAGGGAAAATGGACACTGATAGCTGTTTCTGTTTACATTTAGAGTCTAACAAGTTGTGAAATATGTAACAAGATTGACTTTTAGAACTGTCTTACATTCAACAGATAGTGCAGGCCCAGTACACACCAGGTCCTGTTGTCAGTGCTGGATCCAGAGCATGAACCCATCCCTGTACTGATGGGTGGGGGAGCATTTTAACAGAGAGGGCAGACAGCGGCACACAAAGCACAGTACATAATGATCAGTGCTAGCATGCCATTTCTGTGTCGTAATCTCCCCTCCCTAAAGATTATATTTTTCTGGTCTTCTGTGGTATTCATTTTCTAGCTTTTCTTTATAATTTTACCATCTAATTATGCATTCCGTCAACACTGTAGTTTTGCCGATGTCTAAACTTTACACAGACAGACACTTCCCGTGTGCATTCTGTCCTGTGAGGCTTCTCTTGCTCAGTACCATGTTTGTAAGGTGATACGTGTTATGGGTCACTAGCTCATTAGTTTTCATTGTATTTATTTATAAACTGTATGTTTATATGCTCATTTAGAACATGTGGACATGTTCTAACATACAATAAACTGTATGTTTATTGTATGATGGCGTACTGCCATATTGACAGTGGGGAGAAATAGTATGAATTAGACTTCTGTGGCTTTTTGAAGGCAAATATTGTGTACATCTGTCTAAGGAACAAAAATTAGATAAGTGGTGTAGCCAGTCATTGGAGTACTAGCAATCGTGTGAATTGCTGCTTTTGGTCTTGTTTGCCTTGAAGTCAAGTTGGTCTTAATTTTGGAGCCATCTTATGACTAAACCTTAAATTTATCATCTTGAAGTATGTGTTACTGGGCATCCACTTACCGGACCCGATCTGAGCACTGCAAGCCATGATCAGGAGAAATGTGTTTTAGACAAAAACTAGTAAAAACAAATCTGCCTTTCAAAATATAATTGTGGGAAATCTTCCCCAGTAGTATCATGTAAAGGAATGTCAGGAGACTTGTGGATTTTTTTAAACAGTGACAAGTATTGGACTACTTAATTTTAAGAAGTACACAAACCCACATTTTGATGATATATCACCTATGAAATCAAAAGCCAGTGGCCATGGCAAGTAGATTTATCTTCAAGTTGTAAATATGAGAAATATGTGTCAAAAGTAGACAGCGGCCGCTCATGTGGAGTGCTGACTGAAGGACACTGAGCTCAGTGACGCTGTGAGTGACCACATTTGATCTTCACAATTCTGCGAAGACGATCCTAGTGTGATCTCTTACAGGTGAAGGATCTGAGGTTAACTCACTCGCGATAGCTAGTCACACGTCCACGTATGCACTGTATAAGTCATCCGCGCACACGCGCGCATGTCCACATGTTCTAAATGAGCATCAAGCGAGTGTGGAATGGTGTTAGGTGAGTTTGAGACCAGGCAAGGAGCATGAATCATGACAGCCAGAAGAGAGGCGCTGCGGCGGCATGGCCCGGGCTGCCCAGCTGATTGTTGTCCTGGAGGAAGGCAGACCAGATCTTCCAGTTTTTCAAAACAGGTTGTAAATCTGGAATTTTACATAAATTGCCTTGACTTACGTCTTGGCAGCTGACTTAATTTTTATATCTTCTTGTTGTGAAATATAGTACCACATGTATAAAGGTACATAAAGCAAGTGTACATTAATGAATTATTATTAAGTGAACACCCATGTAAACACCATCCCTCTGCCAGCAGGCCAGGTCCTGTGCCAGAGTGGGCCAGTAAAATAAAGACCAAAGGATTATCACCCAGTAACCCGAAGTTTCTATCACTAAGTGTAGGGTCTGGAATCTGAATCCTGGGTCTGCCACTTAATAGCTGTTTTCTTAATCTGTTAAATGCGAATGCAAATAGCATCCATCTCAGGGTAGTTGTGTACTCAGTGCAGTGCCAGCACATTGTGTCTGTGTGTGTGTGTGTGTGTGTGTGTGTGTGTGGTGCTGGGGATTGAACCCAAGGGCTTTCTACCTCTGAGCTACACTCCTAGCTCTATTTTATTTTTAATTTTGAAACAGGATCTCACTAAATTGCTGAGGCTGGCCTGTGATCTCCTGTCTCAGCCTCCCAAATATTGGGATTACAGGCATGCACCACTACACCCAGCTAGTTAATGTCTTTTTAAAACACTTAATGTGAAGGCCATTTTAACGTCAGAAAAAAGGGATATAGGAATTATGGTTGTGTATGTATGTATAAGTAATTATTTACTTTGGACAAAGGTCAGCCTATAGATTAGTAGCTTCAGCCCAGCAAGATGTTTTATGGTTTCAAACAAGGTCCTTGGGCTTCTGAGATACTTGTGAAAATTTTATTACAATCACATTAAGAGATAGCAGTCTTTAGCTGGGCACAGTAGTGCACGCCTGTAATATCCCAGTATTTGAGAGTCTGAGACAGGAGGATCACAGATTTGAGGCCAGCCTCAGCAACTTATCAAGACTCTGTTTTAAAATTCAAAAAGGGCCGTGGGTGTAGCTTGGAGGTAGAATGCCTTTGAGTTCATTCCCTAGAACCAAAAAAAAAAAAAAAAATGAGGTACAGTTTTTAGTCTGATGGATTAGGCAATAGGGGTTAAAGACTATTTCAAATACAGTGTTCAGTTTGGATATCTACCTAGTATGGTGAATGATTGATTAGCAAGTTCTGTTCAGTTTTTAACCTGCTGAGTATTTCACGTCTTTCCATTGTTCCACCTGTACTTTCTGCAATTTATATCCTCTTCTCCCCCAAGACAGACGGAAACACACACACACACCCCCCACACCCCTTCTCTCTCTCTCTGGATAGATGTACTAGCTTCCTAATAATATGCCTTTCTAAAATAATCTTTTCAAAATCCAAGTTTGATTGTTTTTCCCCCAAGTGTCCTGATACACGTATTCAAATTCATCCTAAAATTCCTGTACTTCTCATTGCCCTTAGAAGTAAGAGATCCAAATCCACAATATGGTCAGTAGACTCCTAGTGGATTATTTGACCTCTGCCTACCCCGTGGCCTCATTTTGCATTTTTCTCCTTGCTTTCTGCTTGCAAATTATGCTTTCTTTTTCGTTTCTAGCAGGTACTGCATTTCCTACCAACTGCCTCTTTGAGCTCCTCCAATGACACTGTTTTTCTTTCCTTCATAACGCGTATTTAAACCTGTGACGATGACGATGTTGATGATTTTGTGGTACTGAGGATTGAACCTAGGGACATTCTACCTCTGAGCTACACCCTCAGCCCCTTCCCTTTTTTTTTTTTTTTTTTGAAACAGGATTGCACTGGGTTGCTAAGAGTCTCAATATGTTGCTGAGGCTGTCCTCCAATCTGCATCCTCCTGTCTCAGCCTCCCAAGTACTGGGATTACGCCTGGCTAACCCTGTGATTATATATTTAGTTGTGAAGTGTTTTGATCATCTGGTTCTTCCTCTCGACTATAAGCTCTGTGAGAACCAGGTCGTATTGATCGTGTCTCATACATTTGAATGAACAAATGTATGAGAATGACAGTCTCCTGCCCCAGGGCTCTTCCTTGTGCTGTTTTCGCTGCCTGGAAAGTTTCCCATTCCCTCATTCACCTATCCCGTCCCTCATTCTTGTCCTGAAGAACTTTATTGTGAGCCCAGAAACTAGGTCAGAACTCTGTGTTTTAACCCTATACTATTCTTCCACATACTTATAATAACTTATACTTAGTTGTTGATTATTTGATTAATAATCTGATGTCCCTTCTAGATGAGAGTTGCTTTTTCTTCTGTTATTTACTTACTGTTTACATTAGGGCATATTAAAATGAGCCTAGAAACTCCCAGAAGACATCTCTGAGACTTGCTGTATTTTTCTTGCTTTTGTGAAGGGGAGGCAGTTGCTGGAGTAGCCATCCCATAGAAATTTTGCTTGCTGCTAGACCATGGTAGCAGCATTCTTGATTTGGATCTTTCCTAGACCGGCAGTTTCTAGACTTAAGTTACCTTTTCCCTTCCTTACACTAACTGATTTTTCAGAGTACTGTAATGAGTTCTGCCAGTGCTTATCATTTTTCAAAATTACTGAAGAAATGGGTGAATGGAAGTATATTTGATTTATTTCAGTCCATGGCTTTATAATCTTTACTGTCAAGTTATTTTATTTTAAAGTTTTTATAATATAACCCATTAAGGTAAACAAATCATAGGTATATATAGATTGGCAGGGTTTCAGAATGAATATGCCTCATTGCCCAGTACCTGGATTGAGAAAACATTACACAGTAATGTATCCGGATACAAATCAACTTACAAAAATCTACTGAAAAAGAAATTTGGAAAACAATTGTATTCGTAATAGCCTCAAAAAAATTTAGGAATAAATCTAACCAAGAAGGTAAAAGACCTCTACAGTGGAAATTATAGAACACTGAAGAGAAAATTGAAGAAGACCTTAGAAGATGGAAAGACCTCCCATGTTTTTGGATAGGCAGAATTAATATTGTCAAAATGGCCAACTACCAAAAGCAATCTACAGATTCAGTGCAATCCCTATCAAAATGCCAATGTTATTCTTCATAGAGCTAGGAAAAACAGTCCTAAAATTCATGGGGAAGAACAAAAGACCCAGAAGTACCAGTCCATACTTCAATTCATAGCAGTAAGATCTACACTGTAGGCATCACAATACCTGATTTCTAATTGTATTACAGAGCTACAGTAACAAAAACAGCGTGGTATTGGCACAAAAGCAGACCAGTGGAATAGAAGATACAAAGACAAATCCTCACACTTCTAGCCATTGATTTTTGACAAAGGAGCCCAAAACATAATGTTGGAGAAATACATATACACACAATGGAATTTTACTCAGCCATAAAGAAAAACCTTTTCAACAGAGTGCTGGGAAAACTGGACATCCATATGTAGACAAATGAAATGAGATCCCAGTCTCGCACCCTGCACAAGAGTCAACTCAAGATGGATCAAAGACCTAGAAATTAGAGCAGAAACTTTGCAGTTCCTAGAAGAAAACAGAACCAACTCTCCAACATATGAATGTTGATAGAGACTTCCTCCGTAAGACCCCCAAAGCTCAAAGCCAGATGTGGTGGTGCACACCTGTAATCCTAGGATCACAGGTTCAAAGCCATCCTCAGCAACTTAGCAAGACTTTTTCCAAATAAAAAAAGGCTGGGAGTGTAGCTTGGAGGTAGAATAC
>PVJS01049736.1:0-14569 GCA_004027185.1 Glis glis | reverse complement strand
TAATGGGGAAGGGGGGAGTGGGGAGGGACTTGGGGAGAAATTCACCAAGTGCTGTGTACATGTAAGTCACTATCACTGTGAACTACATTATGATGTGAGACTATAATGTACCAATAAAAGTATTAAAATTAATTGAATTCATTTTAATAGTTACAAGTACCATGTATTTTATCTAGCATTCCACTATATTAGAGTTCCTTGAAGTATCAAGAAGAAAATCATGGCATAAATTCAAAGAAACTGACAATAATTCTTAATGCTTTGCCGTTAGAATAGGTATAGTGATTAGGTTATGCCATTACAACGAACACTTGAAGAAGTTTAAATTTTAAGTGCTCCCTTGTTTCTGTTTAAAGTCTGGCCTCAGAAGACTCTGACCTTGCATTCAAGTTTCCAAGCAAAAAATATTTTGAAGGCCTAAAGAAACAGAGAAAGTCTATAGCAACAAAGGAAGGTAGATAGTGATATCTATCTCTGTAAATTTGAGTATATACTAATTATTAAGCCAAACTTTATCAAGGAAAGAAAGAAGGCTATTTATGGTGCTAATCAGAGCTAAAGGTGCAATGAATAATCCCAAGTCAAGAAAAAAGAGAAAAATCAAGGAACATGAAGAACATTTTTTCCCTCAAGACTTGTTCCATTTCAGAATTATTCTTCTAAAAGCAAGGGATTAAATAAAAATTCCTGGACACCCAAATGTATCCTTGCAAGATCTTGGCTTTCCCATGAAGGAAAGACTACAAGAATAACACTGCCACAACCACCAGCCAGAGCATGAATTTGATGACCTAATAGGGCTTTTCCATCTTTAATTTCTTGATCCGTATGTTCAAAAACTTTCCTGATGTTTAATTCTTTTCATCCTTTAGTAGGACTTCTGAAAACATCAGTGAAAAAAGATCCAAGTTGGAAATAATATAATCACTGATATTAGGCAAAAAGGAAACTACTCACTTTATGAAGTAGAGTGAATATTATTTCCCTCATTTATTCAACCCATATTTTTTCAGTACATATGTGCCTGTATCTATTCTATGAGCATGAAAGTTCAGCTAACTAACTCCTAACCAACCTAATTCCTTGGTTAAAAGAATATAAGTAATGCATGCATAGCATGCTTGATTCTCTGATCCATGAGTTAAAACCATCAGTATTACATTAAATGGGAGGGTGCAGTATGAGAGGAAGAATGAGATAGAGGATGGCTCTTGCTCTAAATGAGCAACAAAACAATTTTACATATTCTGCTTATCAGCAACATGTTCTTATTTTGCCAGTCCTGTAGCTGTGATCAATGAACTATGGGGGTGGGGAGGGAGTGGGGTGAATAGCCCCAGCTTTTACTGTCCTATAGTTGTTGGTCCCATGGACTTACTTTACTAGTTTTCTGTGCTAGTTCTAAGAGCCAAGAATTCTAGGACCTGAAATAAAGCTCATCAGCAGACACGGACAAAAGGACATCGTTTTGCCCAGATGTGCTCAGGGTGTAGTAAAGTACTCTGTCACTTCCACATGATGAAAAATGTGCTAGATATCAGCGATGAAAAGTGAAATAAAGCAGAAACCAATGCCCTTGCAGAACTTGCAGTGGAGAGTTGGAGGTGGATATAATTTAGCCACTTTTGATGCACTTCAACTTTGCACAAAGGTGAGTACAGAATTTCTCAAATTTATTTGACTATGGGAAGAAATTTAAAAAAATACAATGCATCTAATGAATATCTACAGGAGGTTGTTAGATATATTAAAAGTATGGGAAAAGTATAAATATATAACTTAAAAAGCCTCAAAAGAAGCTTATAAATTCTTTGCTGCAAGAAATGTAAATTAGGCACAGTAGGCAATTGACAACAACTAATATTAAAATGGAAAAATTATAGCAAACTATTAAAAGTTATTTAAAGCTTAAAAATTATTTATTTCTGGAATCTTACATTTATTATTTTCAGAACAAGGTTGACCATGGGTAACTGAAACCTCAAATAGCTAAAGCTCAGATAAAGGAGACTACTGTATACCATTTGATTTCATGAAACTTAAATCGTAAGGAATGATTGATAATCAGGGAGACTGGGTGTCAAGAATCCCAGAGCCTGGAATCAGGCTCATCAGCAAGTGTGGAAAAAAAGACACACTTTATTTAGACATACTCAGGGTGTAGTAAAGTACTCTGAGACCTCCATGTGAGGAAAATTGTGCTAGATATAGGTGATCCATGTGATTACTTTTGAAATTATTTATAAACTTAAAACATGTTTTGAAAGAAAACATAGCACAAGATTAGTTTGTGTTTCTGTGATGAGTCTATTAGCATCTATCATTCAGCATTCTTGGCCATGTGGACAGGAAGAAGAAGGGTGTTGTAGACTGAGGAGTCAATGTGAGTAGGTATGTGGATGTGTGTTGTATCGGAGACAACACTGGAGCTACAGCCAAGAAAACATGGAGGAGAGGGGAGTGTGCTGACTGTAGGTGGGCTGCTGGGGGGCAGTTTGTAAAAGGAATTTACTGACTGCCTTTAAGTCCTAATGTTATCTCTGCTAAAATTAAGTGGATCATGTTCTGTTTACATTTTCCTACCTTCTTTAGAAATTGCCATATTTCATTACCAGTGAGCTATTATTACATATGCCATTGTTTTCCTTCCTTCCTTCCTTCCTTCCTTCCTTCCTTCTCTTTCTTTCTCCTCTTCCTCCCTCCCTCCTACCCTCTCTCTCTCTCTCTTCTCTCTCTCTCTCTCTCTCTCTCCCCCCCCCTCTCTTTTGTACTGGGAATTGAACCCAGGGGCATTCTACCTCTGAGCTATACGCCTGTACTTTTTATTTTTTGTTTGGAATCAGGGTCTCCCTAGGTTGCTGAGAGTCTCCTTAAGTTGTGAGGTTTTCCTGGAACCTGTGATCCTCCTGTCTCAGCCTCCCAAGTACAGAAATCACAGGCATGCACCACCTTGTCTGGGGCTGTCCATTTCATGTAAAGAATTTACATGCAAGTCCTTACTATGTTCTAGACAATGTGCTAGACACTTTACATGTAAGATCATGTTACTGTCATGAACATTTTGCATTTTAGAGTTGAGAAAACTGAGGCTGAATATGCATATGAATCCAAACTCTCTAACTCAAAGTTCATTTTACTGTAAAAATTGGGTTTATAACGGCATTTCCCTAAGTGTGTTAGGGATAAAGCATGAGAAAAAATTCTTGTGGTCACATAAGTATGGAACCAAACTACACTATATGTCCCCATTGAAGATTGCCTTGCACTTGTGATAGTAAAGTCCTTGTGAAGTCTGAAATAAAGAAATCCATTTCATTTTCTTTATATGAGTGCTTCACAAACTTGAGTTGATGGGCAAAGAATCCCCCCCCCCAGTAAAACATTTCACAAACCAGGGAATACTTTGGGAAACTCTGCCTTAGAGTCTATTGGGAAAATGTTATTAATCTTATTAATTCAACATACTTAGGATCAAAGAAAGACAAATCTTAATTGTATGTTCTTAAATCAATGATTGTCAGAGTGAGGGTCATGACTCCTTGGGTTGTGAGATCAAATAAGTGGGTCCTGACCAGTATTTGGGGGATGGGGAGTGAATAGAAAGAAAATATTAGGGTGGTTGATGCAATATGGTTATGTACTGACTCATTAAGTTTTTATTGAATCACAATATAAAATGTGTTTCTCTATGTGGTCATGAACAAACTTGCTGAAGCCATGCTTTCCTGAAAGTCATGTGAATTGCTTGTTGTACCAGGGTTAGGTGATAACAAATGTCTGAATGTTGTAAAGCGAACATGAAAAGGACTATTGTAACATTATGGCTAAATACATTATTTGTTATTACTTAAAGAGAATTTTAGAGCTGCAATATCTCATAGTAGAGAAACCGAAACAAAGTTCTAGTGACTTGTCAAGGTCAGACAGTTAGGGGCCTCAGACCCAGGTCTCCTGATTTGTACTCTAATATTCTCTTACTGGTCAGTGTACATTGAGAACATTCTCATGTATGGAATGCTTCAGGTTGTTTTTAATGAATAAGAAAACAAGGTGCAAAGTTCAGTAAATCATTCCTGGGTAGCAAGTCAGTGACAGTTTACAAAAAAAATTGACAATTTACAAAAATGCTAGAGTTTAATTGAAGGAAAAAAAGTAATTTAGAGATACTTCAGTGCTGGGGTCTAATCCTAATTCCAACTAATTAATTAACCTAACACTGTTACAGGTGGGGCCATTTAGTTATCTGGTTTCTCATTCGTATATGTAAATTTCCTGGGTCTATGATTTTGAGAAGACTCAGCCTGTAAATATGTTGGTGAACACCAGATTTTGCAATGTGTCAAGTTAAAGGCACAGCCCTGACTCTAGCTCTCTGAGAATGAACAACGGATCAAAGTTATAGGACACCCTCCAAATTCATACTGTTTTTAAAAAAGAAGAGAAACTGTGACTTGTGGAGGCATCTCACAGCAAAACAGGAGCTTCTGCAGGTTTGATTTTAGGCGGGTCCCCTCAAGACTTTTTCCAAGTGAAGTCTTGAAGATTATACCTAAGTCTGTGCAGAATCAATCACTTCTTCGTGGTCTGATCCAGGAAGGGGGGAGGGTGTCAGGCTGGTCACGAAGTTGAGCCAAGGATTCCTTCTCCTCCTTGCTGCTCCCTGGAAAGCACCCGCAGCAGTCTACCGCGTGGGCTGGCTGCCAGCAATGGCTCAGGTTGGTGTCATCTCCTCCCAGGAAGCTTGCTGGCCACCGCGGGCAGCAATCATTTGATAACTTAATCCTGGTGTGAGCCAGCGCCCCTGAGGCCTGTGTACTCTAGTGATAAACGGAAGCATCCGGTTGAGTCAAGAGAGGGACACGGTATCTTTCAAAACTAATCTAAACGAATAAAGCACAAACAAGGGCTTACAGGAGAGGGGCCCCTCCTCACCCTCCCCATCCGCGGGAGGCGACTAGTGTCTGGAGGGAAAATCACCGCGTCCTCACAACCTGGGGGTTCCAGGGCTCGTCTCCGGAGAGACTTCCCGGGCGGGGAGGAGGTAACTTTCCGAGCCGAGACTGGACCCTCCCCCTCCCTGCGATGAGCGCGCCGGGCCGGGCCGGGCGGACCCTGGGCTCGGGCCGCGAGCTGGCGGATGCGGGTCGGCCGCGGGCTCCCGCACCGGGCTGAGCGCGGACCGTGCGCGGGGGGCGCGGGCCGTGACGTGCGCGGCGGCGGGAGGGGCGGCGGGCTCGGCTCCTTATTAGCGCCCCGCGGGTCGCCAGCCGGAGCAGACGGCCGCGCTGCGAGCAACAGGAGCCGCGAGCGGCCCACCCTCCCTCCGCGGCCGCCTCCTCCCGCCCCCACTGCGCGCGGCGGAGTCGCCTCTGCCGGCCTCTTTCTCCCGCTCGCGTTTCCCCGCGCCGCGCTCCGGGCACCCAAGCGTTCTCCGCCGGCCCCGGGGACCCCCGGCGCCCCGAAAGCCTCGCGGGCAGAGGCAGAGGCCGAGGGAGCCCGTCCCTGCCCCGCTCCGGGCGCAGCACCTCCGCGCTCCTGCACTCCGCTGGGGAGCACGGGGTGAGAAGGTGAGGTGGACACGGCCGAGCGGAGCGGAGCGGAGGGCCGGCGCAGCTCAGATTTCATTTTCATTCAAGCGAAGCACAGAAGATTTTTTTTTTTTAAATTTGCGTGTTTATTTTTCTTTTCCTTCTTTCTTTTTTTTAAAGAAACTTATTTTGGGGGGGTTTGCCCTGGGCATTCGCTTTGCCCAGTAGTTGGAAAGTGAAGTCGACTCGTGATGGTGCTCCTGTCACTTTGGCTGATAGCAGCCGCTCTGGTAGAGGTTAGAACTTCAGCTGATGGACAAGTAAGTGGAAATAATAACAATAAAAAGCTCCAACCCAACCTTTCCCGACACAGGTCCTCCCTCTCCCTCCTCCTCCCCTCCCGCCCTTCCCTGTTATCTTCTGCATCCCGGAGCGGTGTCTGCAGGGCCGGGTGGCGGCGCGGGAGGTTGGGACTCTGCCCCCGAGCCCAGGCTGCTCACACCTGGGGCTCCTGCCCTCTCGGCGTTCCTAACAATGACTGCTGACAAACGCAGCCAGTTCGCATCCTCGCGGGCCATCGGGGCTTGCCCTTTCCGGAGGGCGGTCTGGGCGCTTGAATGAAGTTCAGGGCGCTGGGTCCAGGATGCCAGCGCCCGGGTGGCTGCAGCCGGAGTCGGTTCGCGGGGTTTGCTCTTTCGGGCAGCCCGAGGCGGGGGTTTCAGGAAGTCCTTGGGCCGGACAGGGAGCGCTCCAGTCGACACGTGTCCTGGGAGGACCGCTGCGGGCTGGAGTTTGACAGTTGGGGAGGGGGCTGGGGAGGTTTCCTGCCCAGCGTTTTCCTGGGCAGAGGCTGGAGGCGCCGGCCGCCTCCTCCCCTCCCCCTCCGCACAACTCCTCCTCTTTTTAAAGCTAAATTGAGTGCAGCTCCGGTGCTTTTCGGCCCTGCCCCCACCCTTCGGAGGCTCAAGGTGAAGCCCCAGGCTCTCCGGAGAGCCCTCGAGGAGCCTCAGCCCCGGGAACCCTTTGTAGTAAATCATGTCAGCACGGGCCGGTGGGACTTGGAGTGCAGAATTTCTCTGTGAGTTTTTGTAGCTTCTCTGGTCTGACCATGCCGGAAAAGCGGGGGTTTCTCTAGTTGATTCTGATGAATCAGCTCCCCTTCAGGCTCCTTTTCGCCTGTTTAAATTCACAGACTTTCTTTTCTAAACCCCGACCCAGGATGGGAGTTTTCAAAAGAGACTATCGAGTGTATTTCTTTTTGCTGGTTTCATAAATGTTAAATGAAAACTGAAGCTGGCAAACAGCTCTCTCCCCCATATTGTCATTGAATTGGCTCATGCCCCTGTCACAAGAACCTTCTATGAACAGAACAGCGGTGCAGCCTGCAGGCACCGATCCCAGTCTCTAGGTCTCCTGATTAGCCAGCTCCTGAAAAGCATTAGTGGTAGAAATAAAAAGCAGGAGGTGATAAGATGAAACCTAGTAACTGTTTCTTTTTTCTTACTTTCTCTCCCTCCTTTCCAGGCTGGTAATGAAGAAATGGTGCAAATAGGTAAGCCGCGTTCTCAGATGTCACTCTTATCTTAGTTGAAAGTAGGGAATGAAGTAAGCTAAGCAAAATATTGTTTCTGAATTTTTTTCCCATCGGTTGTTAAAAAAAAAAACATAATGTGCAGGCCAGAAACCTTGCTGTTCTCTTCCTTTTCCTGGAGGAGGGTCCCACTTTCTTCAGGCTAAATTATAGTGGTGTCAAAATTCTCCTGGCAGTTGGACTTCGCAAACATCAATTTATTACTGTCTTTGTAGAAGCCACTGGTATGTACTTTGAGGGTGATGGAGGGGCTGGAGAAGATACCAACATGTACAAAACCAAATAATCAACTTCTGTAGCATTAGAAGGGGCACATCTGATTAGAACAGAAGGCAGCAAGAATGCCCCAGAGAGAGGAAAAGCCAAGTGCAGAGGGTGGAAATTCTTCTTGACATCTCTTATTCCATCTGCTTGGAAATCGTCTAATGAGCAAGACACTGTTAGACTTTTTCAGATAACATCTAAAACCTCACTAATACCCGATCCTGCGGAGGGTTTTAACCCATTTCATGGGTGAGAAGACTGATGTTCATAGAGTGTAAGTGATTTGTAACAAGTCACTCCAAAGTCCATGGTCTTTTTTGAAGTTGTTTATAGTAATATATTTGTTTTGGCTGCAGAGACTAAAAGTCCTCTGGCAAGATGCCAGGGTACACTCAAAGTCTTTTTGGTTTTTTTTTTTTGGGGGGGGGAATGAACCCAGAGGCGTTATACCTCTGAGCTATACTCCCAGCCTGTTTTTTTTTTTTTTAACAGTGTTTCTCTAAGTTGCTGAGAGCCTCACTAAGTTGCTGAGGCTGGTCTGGAACCTGTGATCCTCCTGTCTCAGCCTCCCAAATACTGGGATTACAGGTGTGCGCCACCATGCCTGTCTTTCAAAGTCTTTCTATACACATTTTGTTTGAGTTACTTTAAAAGATAATTTTTCTTTTTGGCAGACATTAGTCTCTGTAAATTCTGTATTTTTCAAGTGATATTGTAAAGTCATCTTTTAGCAGAAAAATTTTTATTACTGCTGCTGCAGCACAGGTACAAATCATTGACCATTTAAATGCCAGGCACAGTGTTCATTGCTTTATGCACATTATGCCGGCTGATTCCCACAGTCACAGGGTCAGGTCGGGATTCTGGAGTGCCTATTTGAGAGATGAAGAACAAGAAACTAGAGGTTTCACAGCTGCCTGTTGTAGTGCATGATGGAGGTCCATGCTTGTTAACTAATGGAGCAAACTCAAGATCCAGGCTGAGAGGGGAGCAGAGAAGCTCTTTCACTTACAATGGGGGAAACATCCTGATAAGCCCATTGTAAGCTGAAGATATTAGTCGAAATGCATTTAAACACCTATCACACTGAACATAGTAGCTTAGCAACCCAGTATGCTGTCAAGTACTGTTGTTTACCCTCATGACTGTGTGGATGTTTAAGAGCCCTGGCTTGCTGCCCTTGCCCAGCATTGGGACAGGGTGTCAGTCATACTGCCTATCACTAGCTGAAGAAGAGATCAAAACTGAAAAATCAAAGTATGGTTTCTACTGGCTGCATATCACTTTTGCATCCTCCTAAAGTTTAAAAACCGCCTATGTATGTAGCCTGCTGTAAATCAGCATTTGTCAAAATGCCCCTTCCTGCTCAGTGCTGAGTATTGTTGGATCTCTTCCCTGCTTCAGTGGCGGAGCAGAACAGAGGGGAGAGTGACTGAGAATGCACTCAAAATAGCGTCTGCAAAGAGGCACTCGTCATTTGTAATTGATAGCAATCAGCCATCAATCCATAGCTTTTTAAAGAAGAATCTTTTTTTAACTAACCCACAAACAGGGGGGAAAAGCTGATTTTTAATTACTTAAATATTTGGTTAAACACTCCATCTTTTCAATATATAAACTAAGATTACTCATTCCATCAAAGGAATATTCACAAAATATATTGCTCTGAGCTTGGCATGGTGGCACACCCCTGTAATCCCAGTACTTGGGAAACTGAGACAGGAAGATTGCAAGCTTGAGGACAGCCTCAGCAACATAGTGAGACTCTCAGCAATGTAGGGAGACCCTTTTTCAAAACAAAAAGTAAAAAATAAATTGGGCTGGGGTATGGCTCAGAGGTAGAATGCCCCTGGCTGTTCATTCCCCAGTAAAACACACACACGCGCGCGCACACACACACACACACACACACACACACACACACACACTCCTGTGATTAAATTTTCAGATAGAATCAGGATGCTCTAATGTAAGAGGCCCTGGATTGGACTTTGGTCCAGTCCTTTTGCTAATAGAAATGATTTCAGCAGCCTTTTTTGCAGGGATAAAAACACTACAGGTGTGCTTAATTTTGGCCAGAGGCTGACAAATCCCCAGTCTAGAAGAGGTGCTACTGATGCTCTTAGGTTTATTGCTAGAGATTTACTTGCCCCTATATTCCTTTTTGATGGGATTTCTCATTTATTATTCTCATTTTTATTTGCCATGCTCAAGTTTAATGAAGAGAAGAAAATATATAAAAATAGATTTTGACTCATGGGTCTTGTCATAGCAAAATTGTAGCCATCATTTAGCTCTGGGTTTTAGTTATTTCTGTAACTTTCCAGAGGGCTTTAAAAATATCATATTGAAGAAAATCTATGCACAGTAATGAATTTCCCTCCTGTGTCCCTATTTGTAAAGGCACTACTAACCTGGAGGTTTGGTAAAATTCATTTCTGTACATATGATTTTTTTCCAATAACTGACTTAAAAGTGGCTTGAAATCACTGCCTCGTGGTGCTATTTGATCAATGATGCATTAGGAAAGACGAATACAGTTCGTAGATTTTACTTATTTATTATAGTTAGTGCACTACAGAGAAAGTCCATAGCTACAGTAAGTCCATGGCTCTTGAATAGTTTCTGAATAATTTAATGTCTCAGGGAGAGACAAACATAATTTAGTAATAAGCTACAAGTTGTTAGGAAGGTACATTTAAAATTATTATCTATTAAAATTTAATATATATGCAGGAGAGTGCATATATGTGTATGGCTTGCTGACTGTTCACAAAGTGGACACTCTCAGGAAGCCAGTACCCAGATCAATAAGCAGAATATTACTAGCACCCCTGCACCCCTTTCCCGTACCTTCCTGGCACTACCACACACATGACTCTAACAGGATAGATCAATACTAGTTTTTTTGGGGGAAGGAGTGTGTTTTATAAGTAGAATGACACAATACATACTCTGTGATGTCTGGCTCAGGGAGCCTTTAAAAAACATTTATGATATGCCTACTCCTCTAGACTAGGAAGGCTTTTATTTAGGTAGGAAGAAGGTAGTTTGTGATGGGGGCAGGGGCAGGTTAAAATATGTACAGGTATCTCTTCTGCGTAGGTCTCATAGGGGACGTGGCTTCTTTCCTTCTCAGCCAGTGGGAAAACACCCTCTAGCTATGGTGGGGAAGAATGATTCATTCTAGAGAAAATGGGTAAATAGGTTTTGAACCTTGACTTAG
Source organism: Glis glis (assembly GCA_004027185.1). Taxonomy (NCBI): domain Eukaryota; kingdom Metazoa; phylum Chordata; class Mammalia; order Rodentia; family Gliridae; genus Glis; species Glis glis. The sequence continues at coordinate 3,960 of PVJS01049736.1, read as the reverse complement.
TTCTGGGCCTCCTTGTCAACCAGAGAGGAACTCTCTACCTGCCTCCCTATGTACCCTCACACACCTATATACATACATACATATGTTTGTGACTGTGTACGTTTGAATGTTTTTGTGCATGAATGTGTTTGCCTATGTATGTGTGAGTATGCTTCATGAGGTCATTAACATATTTCTGTGGCGTATCAGGGAGCTCTTTGATCTCTGACTCAGCATATGGCCTTGGTAGGATGCCTAGGGTAGTTGTGGGCAACTGGCTGGCTCGCCTAATTGGGTTAGGAGGCTTGTTCTGTGACACATGTGGCTTAGTTCTGTAATAATCATAGTTCTGTAGAAATGGGAAAATCTGAAAAGGAATTCTCCAAGTCCTCTTGTTTCATAAACCATCACTTTGAGATTGCTTAAGCATCATTTGTGGAAAAATCATCGTAAGGCTTTAGTATTGAGCTGTCTTCCCTCCCCAACCCCTCTTGGAACTGGGGCATGTTTATCTTTCTCTGCCCTATTTCTGTTCCCCAGCTGCAGATTCTATTACATTTCATTCTTAAAAAAAAAAAAAAAGAAGAGGAGGAGAAGAACTTGTTTCTTTTTGTCCCCTTGGATATCTAGTTTACTGAGAAATAATTTTTCATCATGTTCAGGTATTTTTCTGGTTTTCAAGGTTTAGAGTGAGTCACTTATCCGGTTGTTGGCATGAAATAAGCGTTGCCACTAGTGTAGACCTCATGAGAACAAAGACTCCAGTTGGATGACTGCTGTATCTGCAGTACTTAAATAGTGTTTGGAACTTTCTGGGTCCTCGAATACTTACTATTTAATGACTAGATCTAGCAGGCAGGGTATTATCATATTGGGATTGACCCATGTTCTGAATTTCCTTCAGTGCTCTCCTTCTGTGCCTTTCTCCAGGTTTAATTAGTCTCCAAGAAAATGAAGATGATGACAGTGGCTATAGAATTGATTATTCGGTGTTACAAGGCCTCTTGTGACTCTGCTTTTTGCCTCGAAATGCACAGGGACCTTGGCCTATCAGTTTTTGTATGCTTTCCTGTTGGCACTTAATAAGGATTCAGCAAATTGAGTAGAATTCTACGTGTGGAATGGCCGCTCGGTTTTTGCTACAGTCCACTTGGGATCCTTTGCTCTGTTGGAAATCATCAGGGGAAATAAGATTATAATCCATCAATCCAGTTTTCCAGTAGCAATACTAAAAACTGTGGTGGAAAAGTACGTTTTTAAAGGAATACTTTGTAAAATTTAGAATTTAAGCATCCCAAGCCATTATCCCTCTTTGTAACCAAAGATCATGGAGTTGGCTTTCCTGATTTAGCTTCCACCCCTCCCTTGAGCATGATAATCATTAACGTTAAGTGCTTCAGGCTTCTTAGGGGAAGATGTTCTTCAGCGTACCATGTTTATCTGTCACCAGGAACTTGTTGCTGTTCAGCCGAAATAATTCTCCTGATACTTTTACTGCTTCCTGTTGTCACTGTCTCAATAATCATAATATTGCTTGGAAATATTAAGAAACCCTCAAGGTCACCCCTGCTTCCAGAATGATGATCTCTAAGCATTCTTTGCTTGGGAGTGGCCAACTTAGACTACCTTGGAAATCCACTAGGGACAATTCCAAATTGCCTGGTAAAACCATGAGTGGTTTCATTATGAAGAGTTTGGACTAGAAATATTGGCAATGACTTAGATGGGATTTTAATGGCTCCTCAAAGAGGATTGCCATTACCAGAATTTTGGGAACCCTGTTTCTAGCATTCCTGTAATAGAGGTCAGCTTTTATTCCTAAACTATGCTCCTCTATAAGTTGTTGAATTATTCTTTTTAATCATTTTTTCTCTGATTTTAAATGTTTTACATGAGCCCGCAGTAATTCTATTCTTTAATTTATTCTGTATTCTTCAGATTTTTGACAGTCACTCCAAATCCCAAACTGCGTTATAATTTATCATATTCTTATTTGATCTTCTTTTTAATATATGGACTGTGTTTTTATATTCCTGTTTTTGTTTTGTATAGTATTTTAGTGTAATTTTCCTATATTATTGCCAACTGTGAACATCCTCATAATCCTATCATGCTAATAAACTGTAACTTATGTAATCATTTTTCTCATGATACCCATTTTCTCATGATAGTGAATGTTGCCACATAGTATTGTCTATTGGTCATTACCTGCATTTCAAATGCCTACTTAAGGAGAGCCCTGGATGTTGGTTCCTGAGTAAAACAAATCAACATTATACATTTTGATAAATGGCTTTTGAAAAAATTTGACTAAGCTCCTTGCAATATAAGAACGTGCCGAATTTTAAAGTTTTAATTTAAATTAATTCTGGCTTTGTTCTTGATATTTGAATATAGTTTTTAATATTTACTTTTATAATCTCTAAAAGATACAGTTTATCATTTTTCTATTTCTCAAGTATCTGATAAATATGAGCTATTATACTATACAAATATTTTTGTAATTTGTATTATGGGAGGCTTTATCCACCTCATAGAATAGAATTTGAGAGTTATAGATTATTTAAAATAGTAAAGTGTGGGAAGTTTCCTAGTGTAAGGAACCTCTGTTCCCACATGTAATCAATCCATCCTAACTTTCCAAATAAGTTTGCATGACTTTGCTCACTGACTGTAAATCCCTAGGAGGGATTTTGTAGAAGAATGTCAGTTTCTTGTTTATAAAGATGATTGCCACACATTCAGCATGATGAATCATTATGGGTTTTAGAATAAGTTGGGAGCAGCATGAAACAGTGTATCCTGCTCTTGAAATGACTGATAAAACAAAAATAGTTTTTAGGTAACTTGTAGAAGGTAAAATAGGATTAATATACCACCAACAAGGTCTTAGATATTAAACCACATTTCTTATAATTTGTCTTTATATTAAGTAAATGTATATTTATATATGCACACAAATAAAAAGAGTTATTGAAATCATTATTCATATAAGTTGGAGTTTTTTTTTTTTTGCGGTACCGGGGATTGAGCCCAGGGGCGTTCTACCTCTGCGCTGCACCCCTGGCCCTATTTTTTTTTATACTTTATTTTGAAACCGGGTCTCACGAAGTTGTGGAGGGCCTCACTAGGTAGAGAGAGAGAGAGAAAGAGAGAGATGGGGAGAGAGAGAAAGAGAGAGAGAGAGAGAGAGAGAGAGAGAGGGAGCTGAGGCTGGCCGCGAACCCGGATCCTCCAGTCTCTGCCTCCCAAAGTAGTGGGATTACAAGCGTGCGCCACCACGCCAGGCTGGCGTTTTCTTGACATGTAAAAAAAGCCCTCTCTTTTATATGTGAAGTCTATTCCTTAATCTAAAACCTGACCTGTATATCCAGTGGAGGACCTATTAATATTCATTGTTTCTATTTTATCGAGTGGTTAAAAGTAGAGACTGTTGATTGTGTCCTTTAAGATCCTGACTCTACTACTTTGTAGCTGGTGACCTTAAATCTTTTTAAGTGTCACTTACAGATAACACAAGCAAACTGCTATCCCTTCATAGCGCTGTGATGCTTATGTGAGAATTCATAAAATGCTGGCCCCTAGTGAGCAAGCGAGAATAACAGCTGCTTTGTTAGTATGTCTTAGAGTTGTGTGTGTGTGTGTGTGTGTGTGTGTGTGTGTTTGTGTTTGTGAAAAACAAACCATTTTTACTTCAAGAGAGCCGCTTTATTATGATTCCTGCATTTTAGATAGGTCTTCTTGCCACCATGAATTTTCAGGAAACGTAGTTTACTGTCACATGAACTATGCGATCACTTAGCTTACCATGTGACAGCTCTTTGAGAGTTCTGTTTTCATGTATCATCTTCATGTTGATGTCTCCATATAGTGTTGCTTAATTCATTGGTATATAGCAGGAGAGAGAGAGAGAGAGAGAGAGAGAGAGAGAGGAAGGAAGGAGTAGGAATAATACAAAAATAATGATTCCACCTGGATTCT
>PVJS01049735.1:0-14567 GCA_004027185.1 Glis glis | reverse complement strand
CCCCGGTACCGCAAAAAAAAAAAAAAAAAAAAAAGACAGCTGTTTTTAGTTGATGCGTTGTTATAGTTTGTATCTGGAATGTCCCCCCCAAAGTCTCATGTTGGAAGCATGGTCCCCAGAGCAGCAAGGACTCTGACTTGGGCAGTGGATTCATCCAATGACTTGGGCATTGGATGGATGGATCTGTTGATGGCTGAATGGACTACTGGGAGGTGGGACCTGGTGGGAGGAAGTTGGTCCCTGGGGATGAGTGCCCTAGAAGGGCTCATCTGCTCCCCCGCTTCTCTTTCTCTCTCTGTCTCTGTCTCTCTGCTTCCTGGCCACCATGAGCCGAGCAGCTTTCCTCTGCTGCACACCTCCACGTGAGGTTCTGCCTCTCTCAGATCCAGGTGGATGAGGCCACCTGGCCATGGACTGAAACCTCAGCATCCGTGAGCCCAAATTAACTTTTCCTCCTTTAAGTTGTTGATGTCAGGTAATTTGCTCGCAGCGATGAGAAACTAACTTACATATGTGTGGAGTGTTTCTATAACAAGAAGAGACCCTGCTCTAAAAGAGAGTCAAGGTTTTTTCTCACCTGACTCCACTGTGCCCCCAGGTATCAACAGTCACCTCTGACTACCATCTTGGTAACTGCTCCCCCCCTGGAAGGGTAGACTTTACAGGGGGAAACACCTGCAGTGAACCTCTGACCCCAATGCCATACCCAGAGGGCGCATCTCCATTCTGAGCCTGGCGTGTCAATACAGGGTGTGTGACACATTTCATACGGCTGTCATGTGATTCTGTCACTCGGTGGGCCCTTGGGCAATCACATCCTCCTACCTGAGCCTCAGTTTCCCCATCTCTGAGATATGAGAGGTGGATGACATGATCTCTAGAGATACTTCTAGTCCCCGAAGTCTACGAGTCCACGCAGATCTCGTGCTGAGCCCTTTGCCTTGGAGGAACTGAACGGGCCAGGGAGGAGCATGGGGAGAAAGGGCAGGGAAGGGGCAGTGCCGTGGATGCTGGAGACGTGGGACCGAGGTGTGTGAGAGAGGAAGGAGGGAGAGGTGAGAAGGGGCGTGTGTGCAGGAGGTCATACACCCAGACTCCGCGCGCCCCAAGCCCTGGGCCTCTCACCCTGCAGCATGGCTGACGTGGTGTAGTAGTTGAAAGGCACATTTTTCACGAGGTACACCTCGGGGTCCAGGCTGGCCAGCTTCGCTCCCACCAGCACCGACTTCCCTGTGCCCGCGGTGCCCACCAGCATGACAGGCCGCCGCCGCTGCAGGAGCCGCTCCAGGAAATAGCACATGCGGATTGTCTCACTCGTGTGCACCAGACAGGCCTGTGATGGCAACACTGTGAGTGTCCCAGGGGATTGGGGGGGAACAGGTGCACCACACAGTGTCCCGGGGCGTTTCAGAAGAGCAGAGCTCCGTAAGTGTCGGTCTAACGTGTCTTTCCTGATATCCAAAAAAGCCCATCTTCTAAACTCATTCCCCAGCTCTCTGCAGTTTTGCAGGGCGCATCCCACTCTGCCTTACCACTCTCCTCTGCATCCCTGTGGCCTGTCCAATGACTACCGAATCCTCCAGCCCTGCTGCCTCCTCCTCTCTGTCCCCAGGATGGTGCTTGGGTTCGGCATTTGTCTCCTGTCCGTTAGGGGACACCTATGACTTGGAAAGGCCTGTAGCTGGGAGCTGACGGGTTCCTAGCAAGGTCAAACATTCAGGTACCAATAGGGGATCGCCATGGAGATCTGCCGCAGAGCCGTGCTCACCTGTAAAGGCATCTCGGGGTCAAACTCAAACTGGGGGATCAGCTTGGACCAAGACTCGAATTTCTTGGTCTCTGGGTCTATGTAATAGTCAAAGACGGTCCCCTGGGAAGGAAACTTGACTGTCTTGAACTCGGTCAGCCACCACTTGCTGAACTCTGCCCGGTAGTCCACGAGCTGCAAGAACAAAGCAGGTCAGGAATCAAGGTCAGGAAGCCCAGGGAGGTGGCCCTGGCACCCACAGAAAGTCATGGGAGGGGCCCGAAGGGCTCCTGCCTGTGCAGGCCTGCCGGCGGTGCCTCCCTGGGGAGCAGCGCTGCCGAGGCTGGCCGTACAGGGCCTCCCTTGGGAAGCTGTGGCCTGGGAGCGCTGCTCTGGTTTGTGTGTGTGTTCCAGATCCACACGGGACATGAATTCACGTGTTCCAAGCTTAATTCCCAAGGTCATATATGAAAGATACCTGGAGGTGGAAATTTTGGGTGATAATTAGGATTAGATGAGGTTATAAGCATGCCTCTCCCCGCTCCTTCTAAGAAGATGAAGAGAGAACTGAGCTAGCAGGCTTGCTCTGTCTACCAGGGGATGCCCTCTGCAGTGTTATGACGCAGCAGGAAGGGTCTCATCAGATGCCAAACAGATGCGAGCACCACGCATGGGTTTCCTGGCCTCCAGAACCGTAGTGAAATAAACACCTGCTCTTTATAAATTACCTGTTTTGTGTTACTCAGTTATAGCAACAGAAAACTGACTAAGTGTGCACGTGCGCCCTTGCTGGACTGCGAGGCTGAGCCACACTGGCCCTGGCATGTGTTATAATCATCAAAGAGCAGAGAAGACCTAGGAACAGGAGCGTAAGAACACAGAAGAAAGATGGGACCTTTGGCCACAGGAAGGGCAAGTGGATACCAAGAACTCCTGAAGAGACGGAATAGCCAGGCGTGGTGGTGAACGCCTGTAATCCCAGTATTTGGGAGGCTGAGACAGGAGGATTGCAGGTTGGAGGCCAGCCTCAGCAACTTAGTGAGACCTTTAGCAACTAAGCAAGAACCTGTTTTATTTTATTTGTTTTTTTTTTTTTTGCAGTACTGGGGATTGAACCCAGGGATATTCTACCTCCGGGCTACACCCCCAGCCCTATTTTTTATTCTTTATTTTGAAACACAGTCTCACTAAGTTGCAGAGGCCTCACTAAGTAGCTGAGGCTGGCTGCGAACCCAGATCCTCCGGTCTCAGCCTCCCAAGTACTGGGATTACAAGTGTGTACCACCACGCCTGGCTAAGAACCTGTTTTAAAATAAAACAAAATAGGACTAGGGTGTAGCTTGGAGGTAGAATATCTCTTGGGTTCAATCCCCAGTACCACAAAAAGAGATGATAGATTAGACAGACAGACAGACAGAAGATAGAGAGAAGCTGTTGTCTTCTTAGATACCCAGGACTGAGTTATCTCCAGGGAAGCTGTCAGAGGTGAGTGCTGACTCTTGAGGGCACAGTGCAGTTGAATAAGAAGGGTCTCAGAGGCGAGTCAGGTAGGTAACCATAGCCAATCACTTTTTTCCTATGCTGCAGTTTCCCCCTCTGTAAAATGAGGGTCCCAGAAAAGAAGACCTGCAAGTTTCCTTCAAGAGCTAAAATTCTAAAAATCGAGGACAGCAGAGGAGATGGAGCTATACTGGTCTTTCTGACAGAAGAAATAGGGAGGCTCTATAATTCATATGCCGCAATATAGATCACGAACCCCTTAAATACAGGACTGAGTACCGAGTGTCAGCCGATTGTGTCCAGACTGCAACACACACACACACACACACACACACACACACACACACACACACACAAACACCATACAACTCTCCAGGAGAACAAACCAACTCTTTAAACACACAGACATAAAAGAAAAATTCTAAAAGAGAAAGAAGCCCAGCGTGCATTGTGGGAAATGTCCACGGAGGGCAGGACAAAGATGGAGTTCGCAGGCTGGACAGACAAGGAGGCTGGGTGCATGGGAACAAACCCGGACTCTGAAGAAGGAGGGGTGCTCCTCATTTTGCTGTCTATTAAGTAGGTGGGATTGAGTTATTTTGCTTTAAAATGAGAATGGAAATAGCACCTAAGATACAAATTTATTTGCTGTTCTGATTCTGATTTTAATTTAGATTAAGGGAGCATTTTTTGGGGGGACTACTGGGGGATGAACCCAAGGGGCATTCTATCTCTGAGTCACACCCCAGCCCTTTCATATTATATTATATTATATTATATTATATTATATTATTTATTTATTTGTGGTACTGGGGATTGAACCCAGGGCATTCTACCTCTGGGCTACACCCCCAGCCCTAATTTTTATTCTTTATTTTGAAACAGGGTCTCACTAAGTTGTGGAGGGCCTTACTCAGTAGCTGAGGCTGGCTGCGAACCCTGATCCTCCTGTCTCAGCCTCCCAAGTACTGGGATTACAAGCGTGCGCCACCACGCCTGGCTATATTTTTTGATTTTAAACAGGATCTCGCTAAGTTGCTGAGGCTGGACTCGAACCTATGAACCTTTTGTCTCAGTCTTCTAAGTACTGGGATTGCAGGTGTGCACCACCTCGCCCCGCAAAAAGGGCACTGTGTTTTTCCAAGACTGTTCCCTCTATGCAGAAACCTAGGGAAACCCCCAGTTTAGATCTATGAAAAATAGATTTTAGGTTCCTATGGAAACTCTGAAACAAGGACCACCTCTAGAAAGAAGGAGGCTATGGGGTTTCTCCTTTTCTCACCCCGGGGTGGACTCTGAGTTCTCTGGTCAGCTTCCCAACCAAGCCATTCGTTGGGCTCTGCTAATCCTGACTGGTGCCCCCTGTGCGCTATAATTGGACACCGTAAAGACCTGTGATGTCTGCAGAGCTGATCCAACAGTTCTGTCTCTGTTCGGCTCGGTGAGCATCTTTTCAGCAATGGACCTAGTGAGTAAATCCCTCCTGAAATCCCCATCTCCTTTCCATTCAGATGATTCTCTGTTCTCTCCCTGCCCGTTAACCCGGATGACTCTAAGACATTGCTGTTATGCTGTAGCAGAATTTGGGACCCAGTTGCACCCCGTCTGATCTTCACAATGCTCTAAATTATCCTGGCAAACTAAAATAATCTCTATTGTTCTGTGAAAAAGATAAAACTGGGAGTTGAACCCAGGCTTTTGAGTCCCTCAGTCTGGTTCTCTCTCTGCCTCTGGGAGTTCATTTTCTGCGATCATGGTGAAGTATTCAGCCAGGGTGGTGGTCTGTTGTTTTTTGTATTTTTAATTGGATCTTATACTCAGGTGCAGGCTGTATTTTGTTTCTGTGTTGCTTTGATGACAGTTTTTTAGACGTGAGCGCCATTGGTGTTTCCAATGCAAATATTTTGGCCGAATTCCTAACTCTTGGATTTGCAAGCACTATTTTTGGCGTTCAGCTTTAAAGCAGGCTGTGCAAGGGGATTGGACATTCCCTGCTGCTAAAAGCTTTCTCCAGCATCCTTTCCCGGTCTGCCGCATGGCTGCCTGCAGTGCCAAGTGCTCCGGAGCCCAGGACACCTGGGGGGTGCTTTTTCCCAAGCTCTTTAAAAACAGCAGACTCCAATGCAACAATAAAAGCATGTTAAAAAATTAAAAAAATAAAAACAGTGGAGTGGATTGAAACTCTTCTATGCAGAGATAGAAAAACTGACCAAGTATCTACGACCTGGTGCACCACTGCCTGTTTGGCATCAAGATGGGAGAGAAGCCCGGAGGTTACTGCCTGACATTTCATCAGCTGAAAGGTCGGAGGCTGCTTTTGATGGAAAGCAATAACCTATGCATTCGGAATAGCTTCTCAGCCGAGTCTGAGTTCGTCCTGCTGGACTCTTTGCCTCCTTGTCTCTCTGGGCACATGTAAAGCTGTCAAAGAAGCATTCATAGAGGAGCTTCAAAAACTGTGGAGCAGACGGCACACAATTCTCAGATTCCAAATTGATCCGTGCGTCCCCTTGGAGTTCCCTTTCTGCTGTCAGGGCATCTGGCTCGAGGGAGGCAGAGGGACAAAGGCGCAGCTCTCTACAGCCTGGGAGAGCTACTTTATAAATTCTGAGCATTGAAGCCGGGCGTGGTGGCAGAGGCCTGTAATCCCTGTACTTGGGAGGCTGAGACAGGAGGATGGCAGGTTCAAGGCCAGTCTCAGCAACTTAAGTGAGACCCTCAGCAACTTAGCAAGACCCTGTTTCTAAATAAAAAGTAAAAAGGACTGAGGGTTTAGCTCAGAGGTAGAATGCCTCTGGGTTCAATCCCCAGTAGCTAGCATACATGCATACATGCATACATATATACATACATACATAAATTCAAAGCATCGAAGAACACATTAGGGAGTGATGGGAGGTGGGATGGGTATGAGGACCAGAGTACGTGAAAATGGAAGAGAAGTTAATTGTTAATCCTCTGGGTCTCCCTTCACCTCCCTTTTGGATTTCTCAAACGTGGCTTTGCCTTGCGTGGCTGAAACTTTTTACCTTTCAACCCTCACAATCAACCCCAGACCACAAGGGGTAAATCCTAACTCTGCAACAACTAGTTTGGTCTGATCCCCTGTTGTGAGGGAAGCACCAGACACTCGCTATAAAACTGAATATTTATGCTAGGAGGATATTAGCGATCAGCACATATGCATGCCAGCACTATTCGAAGAGCTTCGCACATGTTCAAGTAGGGTGATTAGCACAGCATGCCTTCGCTGCATCCTCGCCACCATCCCAAGAACTGGGTACCACTGTCATCATCCTCTGGACACAAGGGGAGAGTAAGGTGGAGAGAGGTTAAATTTTTTGCCCATGGTTTCCCAGCTAATTGGGACAGAGCTACAATTCAAATCCACAGTCCATGTTCCTTTTTTTTAAATTTTTTTGGGGGATTTCATCAGCTGTTTTTCTTTAAACCAACTTATTGTGGTACTATTGATACACACACACACACACACACACACATATATATGTACACATATTTAATGTATACAACTTCATGAGTTTGGAGCTACATATACATTTGTGAAACCATCACTATAATTGATACAAAACCCCACCATCACTTCCGAATTTCCTCCTGCCCTCTTATTTATTATTGTGGTTGTTTGTGATAAGAATACTAAACATAAGCCGGGCATGGTGGTGCATGCCTGTAATCCCAGTACTTGGGAGGCTGAGATAGGAGGATGGCAGGTTCGAAGCCAGCGTCAACAACTTAGTGAGGCTCTCAGCAACTTAGCAAGAACTTGCTTCCAAATAAAAATAAAATAGGGGTGTGGGTGTAGCTTAGAGGTAGAATGTGCCTAGGTTCAATCCCCAGTACCACACAAACACACACACACACACACACACACACACACACACACACACACAAATATTAAACATAAGATCTACCCTCTTAGCAAACATTCTTCTGATTTTTAAAGAGAAGGACATCTTGCTATTTGTGATAACACAGACTAACCCGGAGGATATTGTGTTAAGTAAAATAAGCCGGACACAGAAAGACAAATACTACATGAAACCATGTACTAGCCAAACTCTTAGAATGAAATCATGATCGCCAGGGGCTGAGGGGAAAGGCAAATGGAAGGTATTTTTCAATGGGTACAAAGCTTCAATCATGCCAGATGAGTAAGTCCAAGATCAATACAACCTCTGCGCAGAACCCCCCTATACTTAACAACACTGTATTGTGCACTTAAAAAATTTCCAGCAGAGTCCATGTTCTTTTTATTTTTTTGCGGTTACTGGGGATTGAACGCAGGGGCATTCTACCTCCGAGCTACACCCCCAGCCCTATTTTTTATTCTTTATTTTGAAACAAGAGTCTCACTAAGTTGTGGAGGGCCTCACTAAGTAGCTGAGGCTGGCCTCGAACCTGTGATCCTCCTGTCTCAGCCTCCCAGGTACTGGGATTACAAGCGTGCGCCACCACGCCCAGCTAGACTCCATGTTCTTAACCTCTATATGATACTGTATGATAACTTGAGTCAGCTGTTAAGAGACTGGTCTGCATAATATTAAAGATGTTGTTTCTAGATAAAATATATTTGTAAGTAAAGAAAAACCTGCAAATGCAGGAAGGATTAGGAGACAGGATGTCAAGATTTTCCAAGTCAACGTCCCTACCCTCAAACAGCATGGGGTTACAGCAATTAATACCATGAGATAAATATCACTTTGGTTTCCCATTCCTAGATGCCAATGAGCACATGGCCCCCTCTTCTTTGGACAGCCCTGTGTTTCAGGGGCATGGAGACATGCTGATTCACTCTGGCCTAGTACAGAGCAGGACATCCTTCTTCTGGAAGCTGTCTAGAAAGCCGAAGGTATTCCTTCCACTGAAGTTTGTACAGTATAGCATCCTTCCACCTTTCTCTCTATAAAACACACGTCACCTGGCAAAGTGGTATACATGTCCCACCAGTGGTTCAAAAGCCACACTGTACAACTGTTCACAAAAGCAGAGATACAGTCCCTCAAAAAGCTACAGCCCCAAACACACTACAACCTCACCTGTCTCACGCCTCGAAGCTCTTGTACAAGGACTGATGTTTTGGGCAAAGCATTGGGTAGATAACTGGAGTCTAAGGCTTACACGTTGATGCTAACATTGAGCTGTCCTGTCTTCCAAGTCTTTGCTGGAGGATCAGTTTTGGGGGCTGCAGATTTCCACGTGGGCGCTGACCTCAGCACACCCGCTTACCTGATCTTGGACCATCGCTCCTCCGAAAGCCCAGATGGCAGCAAACACGAAATAAAGCTCGTAGGTGTCCTTGGGGCAGTCCGCAGGGATGTTGTCCTTGGTCAGGAGACACTCCAGAAGGTGGCACACCATCTGAACCATGCTCTGCTCTGGGACTGGAATTATCTTCTTAAATCTGTGAGGAGAGACCAGGAGGACATGGTCTAAAACGCTTTGGATCCTCCATCTAGAGCTGCCGTTGGACAGCGGAGGAACGCTGTGGTTTCAGTGGACTCAGGATGTGTCAAGTTCTTCGGGAGCACAGCAGACCGGGATGCCTGTCACTGGCTATTCTTGGGTCAGCTTCCTTCGTAAAGGAACCATGGCTGTGCTCGCCCCTGAAGGTCCCACTGCTCTTCCTTTCTTCCAACACCCTCCCCTCTCTCTTCCCTTCTCTTTGTATTGACAAATCCCTCTCTTATCCTTGAATTTAGCAGAATGCCACAAAATAAGTCAATACCTCACTTTTTCACTCTTCTTGCAATTTCTTCAATTGTTAAAACACACCTAAAAAAGGCAATTTAGACATAATTCTGAGGCTTGTCCTTTTACTTCTCTCTCCTTTGGTTGAAAAACTCCAGAGGTTTTCTTCTAATTAAAACCCGCTGAAAACATGTTTCTGGGGCCAGAGTCTTATCTGGGCAGGAGAGGGGACTGGAAGAGACGGTGATTTTATTTTATTTTATTTTATTTTATTTATTTATTTATTTATTTATTTATTTATTTATTTTGCGGTACTGGGATTGAACGCAGGAGCGTTCTACCTCCGCGCTACGCCCCCGGCCCTATTTTTTATACTTTATTTTGAAACCGGGTCTCACAAAGTTGCGGAGGGCCTCACTAGGTAGAGAGAGAGAGAGAGAGAGAGACAGGGGGAGAGAGCTGAGGCTGGCCACAAACCTGCATCCTCCGGTCTCCACCTCCCAAAGTACTGGGATTACAAGCGTGCGCCACCACGCCCGGCCTAGACGGTGATTTTAAACAATCATGAACTGATGGAATTCCTTATCTGAAATTGTACCTCTGTGGCTTTTCCTTCGGCCTGCTGTTTGTACATTAAGCTTGGCTTTAGAGGTAGTAATGGAAAGGCAGGTATTAAGAGATGCATAAAAGACATCCTATACCCATAGAACCAGGAGTGTGTGCGTGCGCACACGCTTACGCACACCTACACATACACACGCATGAACTTTTGTCTTCCTTGGTACTCTCATCTCTCCATGTTTCAATCCCCAGTTCTAGATCTTACCCAGGGGCAGGAGGAGAAGGAGCCCCATGGAATGGTTTTGAAGGAAAAATGGGAAATAAAGTAGAGTTTCTTTACATTCTCCCGTTGCTCAAAAAAAAAAAAGTTAATATGTGTTGACCGCACACAGCTTTGTAGGAACAGGGCCACATGAAGCCAGCACCAGGATCCTGTGTCTGTATTAAATGGAAGTAAATGCTTCTGTGGCTCACTCGCTATGATGTGCATTGCGGATCCTCTGCCCCCTCATCTGCAGGAGGCTGAGCCTCTTAGGAGGCCCATGAGCATGAACTATCGCTCAGAGTCGGCACCCATAAATGACAGCTATTCTTACTCTTCTTCCTTGATAAGCATAGGGTTCAAAGACTGGGGGACAGGGCCGTCTCTGCATAGATTTAATACAGTGAGAATACTCAAGGCTTGCTTCAAAGGTGTGTGCACTTGCCAACACACACACACACACACACACACACACACACACACACACATACACACACACATGTGCACGCACATGCACACAAGTTTGTCATCTCTTATTTTAAATGCACAGTGTGGGAAATAGCCTGGCTTTTAGTCAAAGGATATATTGACAAGAGCCCCAGCCAAAGATAAAGAGAAGGATTATTTTCCTAAAACCTCACCCTTCTCTGGTATTTTTTTTTTTTTTGCAGTACCAGGGATTGAACCCAGGGGCATTCTACCTCCGAGCTACACCCCCAGCACTATTTTTTATTCTTTATTTTGAAATAGGGTCTCGCTAAGATTCGGAGGGCCTCACTAAGTAGCTGAGGCTGGCTGTGAACCCGGATCCTCCTGTCTCAGCCTCCCAAGTACTGACACTACAAGCAGGCAGGTGCCACCACGCCCCAGCTCCTTCTCTGGTATTTTAACCCATTGCTGACCAGCCCATTTGCAATGTTAGCTGCTGCTTGTACCCTTCGGGCCTTGCTGGCTAGCAGGGCTGCAGCAGGTCCCAAGGCCACAGAGTCTATGGGTGTCCAGGGGCTGAGAGCTTTTCAGAGGCTTATGAAGATGTTGGCATTTGGAAAACTAATTATTGATTCCAAAATATGAAACTACGAAATCAAAATCAATAAATGTTTCATTAAATATCTAAAATATACCATATGTTAACTACTGGGCCACAATTTTATTATGCAAAGGTCACTATTAATATAGGTGGATTATTTTGGGGTGGGGAAGGGCATGTGGAGTGAGGGCACCTGGGGCCCTGATAATGGCGCCACCTACAGTCTGAAGGCCCCTCCCCTCTGCCTCCGTGCTGTGAGCAACTGGAACCACCAGCCTGTCCCATGCTTGACAGACCAATGAGTAAGGACTCAGGGATCAATTGGAGTGATTGGCTGTCATTTATTGGAAATATAATCCTGATCACAAATTGTGCAATCTTCAGGAACTATGGCTCTCAAGTCATGGGCACCAGCTTCCGATGCCCGTTCTTGGATGGATTATAAGGATGGGTGTCAGATTCATAGAATTTATTATCAAATGGCAAAGGGGGAGGGGGAGAAAAAAGAGAAAGAGAGAGAGAGAGAGAGAGAGAGAGAGAGAGAGAGAGAGAATGAATATAAGAGAAGCAGGTTCCAAGCATGGGGCCTCTCTGTGCTGACACATACAGTATTCTTGCTGTTAATAACTATCCTCTTGGTTAAGAGCAATTAATCTCTTATTTAAGTGAGGAGTGGTACTCTAGTTCGCATCTTGAGTGTCCCCTAGAAGCCCATGTGTTAAGGGCTTGGTCCTGGGGTGGCACTATTGGGCCACTGGTGGTGGCCTTTAAGAGGCCGGGCCTTGAGGGCGGTCCTTAGGTCATTGAGGTGTGCTCTTGAAGGGGACTGTGTGACCCTACTCTTTTCCTCTCTCTCTCTCCCCCGCTTGCTTACCGGCCATGTGACAAGCAGTTTTTCTTTGCCACAGGCTGCTGCCATGATGTACTGCCACAGGCCCAAAGCAAGGGGCCACCAAGCATGGACTGAAACCTCCAGAACCGCGAGCCAAAACAAACCGTTGTCTTTATAAGTTGACTATCTCAAGTGTTTGTTATAGTGACGGGAAACTGACTAACATAGGCAGTGGGGGCTAGTTCTTTCACTTTGGCAAAAGTAACCTGATGGCATCCAGTGGGGCAGGACGGGTCAAGTGGCAAATGACACCCAATCCCAGGAAGTGGGCCCCACGTGTCCCTGACAAGTGCTGTCGTCACCCCTAGGCCTGTTGGTCTGGCCTGCGATCATCTGTAGGAGGCCCGCTGCTTGGCCTGCAGACTGAAGGACCGGGGTCTCAGGATGGCGGTGTGACATCACAGTCACCTGCCTCCTTCATGAACCCACGTGACACTTATGGAGGTCACTTTCAACCTTCCTCTTCTTCACTTGCCTCTCCTCTCGCCTGGACTGACAACAGGCATCCCACGGCCTTCCTAATGTGTGTTCACCTCTGCCATCTGCTGTGCCTGGAGGACTGTGACTTTGGGGACAGGACAGAACATCAGCGGGACATCGGATGTTGCCTCGGGTTCTTTCTTGCTGCTTCACACCTTGCTGCCTCCCGCGTTTCCCGGCCTACCTGGTTCTGAGTGTGTCTAAGCAGGTCGGGAGATACTTGTCAAACAGGATGGTGAGGTTGGCTCTCTCTGTCTGGATTTCCCTGCAGTCGATCCAGCTGCTCACAGCGGGGTTCCAGCCCAGGTCTGCCGGGTTGATGTACAGGATCCCTGGGAGCACAGACAACATCGTGCAGTGAGGATTCCACACGTGACAACATGTCTTTGTCACCCCAGGGAGTTGTTTTCTCTCTCTTTTTTTTTTTTTGCAGTACTGGGGATTGAGCCCAGGGGCATTCTACCTATGAGCTATACCCCCATCCCTATTTTTTATTCTTTATTTTGAAACAGGGTCTCACTAAGTTGCAGAGGGCCTCACTAAGTTGCCAAGGCTGGCTTCGAACCTGCAATCTTCCTGTCTCAGCCTCCCAAGTACTGGGATTACAAGCGTGTGCCACCATGCCTGGCCAAGTTGTTTTCTCTGATTAAAGAATGTACAGAAGTCTGGACTTCAAAAGAACAGAGACCTGGCCTGGGTTGGAGAGCACACACAGGGTTGCTATTGAGGACCAATGCCAACTGACTTATGACAGATGCATGAACAGCAGGGTGGAGAAGGATCCGGAAGCCATGTGTAGGCTCAGGAGGAAAGAAGGCTGCGGCTGACCAGCAATGTTTCTCGTAGTATGGAAGTGTGTAATGAATCCATCGGTGGTCCCCTCAAAGATATGTCCATGTCTATACCACGGGAACCTGTCAAGGGTTGGTTCTAAAATTACATCCAATAAAAAAGGGTCTTTGTAGATGTAATTGAGTTAAAGATCTTGAGATGAGACCATCCTAGATGATCCAGATAGGGCATTAACAACCATCTTTATGAGACAGAGGGGAGAGACACACAGACCAGGAAGCCATGCAAAGCAGTTAGATTTGAGGTTATGGGCTGCAAGTCAAGGAATGCCTGAGCTGGACGATGCAAGGAGGGCCCCCCTTAGAGTCTGGAGGCAGCACAACCTTGAGGGACTTGACTGTGGATGTCTGACTTCCAGAAATGCGAGAGAAGACATTTCCGTTGCTTTGAAAGCCACCAGTTTATGGCAAATTGTTACGCTCATGACTGCAACCCTAGGAAACTAACACTCAGAGTGGGAGACAATTCTCCTGACCCGTGTTCACCGGTCTTAGCCTAAGCCCTTGAAAGGCAATGTGATATGATGGTGGAGATCATAAAGTTCCTCTTTTTAGGCTGGGCGTGGTGGCACACGCTTGTAATCCCAGTACTTGGGAGGCTGAGACAGGACAATCGCAGGTTCATGGCCAGCTTCAGCAACTTAGTGAGGCTCTCAGCAACTTAGTGAGACCCTGTTTCCAAATTAAAAAATAAAATAAAATAGGGCTGGGGGTATAGTCTGGAGGTAGAAGGCCTCTGGGTTTCATCCTCAGTAACACACACACACTCACAGAATGTTCCTCTTTTTATTATTTATTTTTATCTTACTATATGTATATAGTTATAGTTGCATAGTGGTACTGGGGATTGAACCCGGGGTATTCTACCACTGAGCTACACCCCCAGTCCTTTTTATTTTGAAACAGAGTCTTGCTAAGTTGCTGAGGCTGGTCTCAGTCTCCTATGAGATTCTAGGTGTGCACCATCACACCCAGCTTTAAAGATATTTAAACAGCTTTATTTAGGTATAATGGACATACCAAATACTGTACATATTTAGTGTATACTATTTGTTGAATTTGGACATACAGATCCACCTATGAAACAGAATCCGTGTAATCAATCCACCCACCACCTCCAGAACTTTACATTCTGCGTCACTGAAAGCGCCCCGGGCAACACCCCGTCATGCCCTCTTGTCCCACACCACCCCACCAGCTCCTACTCACTGCTTCTGTGTTTTTACTTCTCAGACATTTATACGAAATTAGCGTGGCAAAGGAACCCAGAAAAAGAAATTGTATATCAGTATTTCTTACATGTATAAATATACTAAGTAAATACAAGCACACTGAATCATAGCAAATATAAGTAATAAATGAATGAACTCAAAATATCAAAATCAGCCGGGCATGGTGGCGCACACTTGTAATCCCAGTACTTTGGGAGGCAGAGACCGGAGGATCCGCGTTTGCAGCCAGCCTCAGCTTGCGCACGCTCTCTGTCTCTCTCTCTCCCTGTCTCTCTCTCTCTCTCTCTCTCTCTCTCTCTCTCT